>ML334702.1:0-58183 GCA_005239505.1 Nicotiana paniculata
GTAATACACCTATTACAAGCCACTTTGCAATACACATATTACAAAGGCTTCAACTCATGACTAGCTCTAGTCGCAACACAAACTCTAAGTGTTTATGGTTTCTGGAGGTTTGTAGTTAAGGCTTCTAAATAAGAAAATTAGGAATTACAATGAAGAACAAATACAAAGATACAACTCAAATAAGGACATACACAAGACTTGTTATGGAACTGCTCCGTAGTAGTGTTGCACTTTGTTCTTGATGCACTTGTGACTTCGATGCTCTATGATCAAATCTTCAATGCTTGAGTAACATCACAAGTGTTCAAGTCATGTTTTGTTGTAATGCTTCTTGTTGATATACTTTGGATGAAATCACATAGATAATGTAAACACTTGGTTGGTAAAAAGCCCTTCTTAATGGGAAGTGACTGCTGCACTTTTCTCACTTTCCAGCTATAGAGTTGACTTCGTGTGGCTATCAAGGAAACTCCAAGGGATCCGGTCCCTGAGTTGATTCTTTTCTGTCTGAACTCATACAGCTCACATTAGCTTGAGTCCATTGATTGATGAATATACCAAATGTGCACCAGGTCCGTTATCTGGTTCTTGGCAATAGGTTTGTTATATCATCAAAACATAAATTTAAGATACTATAAACCCATAAATTTCCCCCTTTTTGATGATGACAAACTTTTAAAATTGACAAATATTTGCATAGCACAATAAACCGAATAAAATACCAGGAACTCCACAAGTTCCCTGACTCTACGCTTCCCCCTTAATCAAATCTCCCTGCTTCAATTGTCTTCCTCGTTTTGGAATTATTAAAAATACACAAGCAAGCAATTAACATAAAGAAGTCTGGCCTAGTTAACTCATGTCACTTGTGTTCACACATCATGATAGATAAGAGAAGCAGAGAACACATGCATTTAATAATCAAAAGAGAGTCTTCATAGATATTTATAAAACATAACCATTACAGAAAAGACAATTTTGGACTGTTGAAAACAAGAGCAGTATATGTGAGATCCATCCAGATAATAAAAAATAAAAACAACTTCCACAAGTCATCAAAGAGAAAGATATAAACTTGACACTGGTCACTGGAAGATTTGTTTAGGGGGCACTGGAGGAGGAAGTCTTGGAAGAGGCAACAAGAGTTTTGAGAACAAGATCCATCTGAGCATTTGCAGATATTTTCTCTTCGAGTAGTTTCACTCTCGGTTCTCCACCTGTTTCCTGAGCTCAGTATTTTCTTTAGACCAACGAGCAACTTCTTCACTGGAGAAGCTAGAAGATCCGGGTGCTGCTACAACCTGACTAAGCGAGTCTCGAGAATGGCATTCCTTGCCTTCAGCTTCCTAATATCCTCTGTGGCTTTATTTTGGGCATTGATGAGCAGAGAGATCATCGAAGTGCTCCCCACTCTCACAACTTTTTCAATACATTCACATTCTTCCAGTGTAGTCTTTGAGAAGGTTTGTGTAATGACCCGGTCGGTTGTTTTGAGAGTTAGCACCCTGATCCCCTAATAACTGCTTCTCCCATGTCTTTTTGTGTTATTGGAACTTGTCGGAGCGTTGACTGGTGACATTCGGAGTGATTTTGGACACATAGTCCTTTAATGTGAATATTAACTTTAAAAATCAGACCGTAGCAGGAACTATATGAAGACAAATCCAGAATAAAATTTCGTCGACTCCGTTAGCTCTGTTGGGTGATTTCGAGGTTAGGTGCGATTTCGGAATGTCTTTTCGAGGTCGGTTGTAGATTTAGGCTTGAATTGGCGAAAGTTAGAATTTCGGCGATTTCGGCTGATAGGTGAAATTTTGATATCGAACTCGGAATGGAATTACGAAAGCGGCAGCAAGTCCGTAATGCCATTTGTGACCTGTGTGCCAAATTTGAGGTCATTCGGACGAGTTTAGACATGAATCAGCATCGGATGTGTATTTTAGAAATTTCATAAGTTCTTAAGCTTGAATCTATGCATATTTAATGATTTTATGTTATAAGACGTGTTTTTAAGGCTCGACCAAGTTTGAATGAGGTATTAAGGTTGATTGGTAGTTTTGGTTGAGGTCCCGGGTGCCTCAGGTATGTTTCGGAGGCTCAATGGGTGAAATTAGAACTTGGAGGAACAGCTGAACCATTGTTGGTTCTGGTGTCTTGCACCTGCGATGGACCTTCCGCATGTGCGGACACGCAGTTGTGGGAAGGAGCTCGCGGGTGAGGCCTTGGCAAAATCACCCAGTCCTCGCAGGTGCGATTGGTTTTCCGCAGATGCGGCCAATTGACCTCGTGTGCGGCCCCAAGACTTTTAGTGGGTTCTTGCACCTGAGATTGAATTTCTGCAGGTGCGGTCCCCGTGGCAAAGGTGCAATATCACTGGGCAATTATATCAGATTCGACGGTTTAAGCCTATTTTCATCATTTACGAATTTTGGAGCTCGGGAAGGGTGATTTTTGAAGACTTCTGCACCTGGATAACTTAGTAAGTGATTTCTAACCTACTTAGATCAATTTCCATGGCTCCTAACTTAAATCTGGTCCTTAGAATTCGAATTTTTGTGAAAGATTTGGGAAAATTTTGGTAAACTTCATAGACCAAATTATTGAGTTTTGATTGAGTTTTTGACCTCCGATTTGAGAGATTTTCATATGTTTAGACTCGTGAGTGAATGGGTGTCCGGAAAATATAATTTTTACCCGATTCCGAGACGTGGACCCGGGGGACTTTTTGGGCGAATTTCCTGATTTCGCGTATTAGCTCGAATTAATTAACTATTTTGATTCCTTAAAGTGTTATTTACATTATGCAATCGAATTTAGTAGATTTGGGTCACCCGGAGTCGGATACTCGTGGCAAGAGAGTGGTATTGAGTTGATTAGCGCAGTCGAGTTAAGTGGCTTGCCTAACTCTGTGTTGGGGACTTCCCCTTAGGCATTTTATACTGATTTTTGTTATGTGGGCGCCGTGTACGTGAGGTGACGAGCGCGTACACAGGTCATAGTTGCTAAATTTGACTTTTTCCTTCCATGGCATCACTCATTTTCATTCCTTTATTGTTCCCTGTCTTAACTGAGTAGTTAGCTTAAGAATAAGCATGTCCACCTGTCCTTACTTGATTTCCTCTTCATTGCTACTAGTTGCACCATACTTAGGTAGTTTTACTGTATTCTTGCCTATTTATTTTCCTGAACTTTTCATTAAGCCGTATCCGACATACTTCTGCATAGCATATTTAAATTGGGACTAGGGACTGAGATCCGGGAGCTTTCCCCCTGTACTGCATTGCATATTTAAATTGGGACTACGGGCTGAGATCCGGGAGCTTTCCCTCTGTACGGCATAGCATATTTAAATTGGGACTACGGACTAAGATCCGAGAGCTTTCCCCTTGTATTGCACTGCTTGTTTTACTGTTGGGATATATGTTGTGCTGAGCCGAGGACTCTTTTTCTGTTATTAACTCTTTCAGTGCCATTAATTTTGTTTATCAATGCTTATCTATATTTCACTGTTTAGATTTATAATTGTCTTGTTTTAAAGCTCAGTAGGGCCTCAACCTGACCTCGTCACTACATGAAGGGCGGAGTACTCACACCCTTATGTGCATGTTTTCCCCATGTGCAGATCTAGGTACCAGTGCACAGTACAGTGGCTAAGCATATCTCAGCAGTTGTTCAGGAGACCGCGAGGTAATTCTGCCGCGTCCACAGGATCTCTCTCTCTATATATATATATATAGATACATTTTCCTTACTCCATTGTATAGAGCTACAGTAGTTCAGAGTTTGTTACTTTGTGATATTCCAGGTTTTGGGAAAGTAAAAGCTGTAAATGTCGAGCGGCTATATTTTATAGTATTGCTTCTTCTTTACTTTTTCTATTATTGCTTTGTCTTATTTTCCGCAAATTCTAGGCTTACCTAGTTGTAGAGACTAGGTGCCGTCACAAGACCGTTCAGAGGGAAACTCGGGTCGTGACAAGTTGGTATCTGAGTGTCTAGGTTCATAGGAGTCACAAGTCACAAGCCGCTTTATTAGAGTCTTGCGGATTGGTGCGAAGACGTCCGTATCTATCTTTGAGAGGCTATGTAACTGTTAAGAACAATCAAATTCTTTGGAATTCCTTATCGTGCTAGTTACTGTCATCAAATTCTTTAACTCTATTATATTCTTGCTTGCAGATGGTTCGTACCCGTACTCGACGTACTGACAACCGGGCACCCGAGACCCCAGTCAGAGCCACCAGAGACAGGGGCCGGGGCCGGGGCCGAGGACGAACACGCAGTGCAGCCCGAGCACTGGCTAGAGCAGAGGCAGAGGAGCCCCCAGAAGCCAGTGGCCAAGAGGTCTCGAGAGACTGGTCACTTTTCAGGAGTTCGTGCACCAGTAGCACGCTATGGTAGGGGTTTTTTGAGTCGTCCCATTCATTCAGCCCTTCCAGCAGCCAGTGGTATTCAAGCTCCTCCTATACCTATGGAGCATTATTATGCACCACCAGTATCTCATGTGCCTCCTGCTCGAGGTGCTATCACTGGCCAGTCCGGCAAGCCAGTTCAGAGTCAGTCGTAGCCGACACGTCCTCAGAGGGGTTGTTTTGGGTGTGGTGACCCTCGTCATGTGATCAAAGATTGCCCCAGAGCTAGGAGGGATTCACCACCTCAGACTTCTCAGGTTCCACATCTTCCATCGGGTCCTCTAGCTATTCTCCCAGCCCCAGCTGCTACCCCACCTTCTCAGACAGCTCGAGGTGGAGGTCGCCCCAGAGGGGGAGGCTAGGCCAGATATTATGCTCTTCCAGTCCGTTCAGATGCCGTTGCATCAGATTCGGTCATCACAGGTATTGTCCCTGTTTGTCATAGGGATGCATCCGTGGTTTTTGATCCAGGTTCTACGTACTCATATGTATCTTCTTACTTTGCTTCACATTTAGGGATATCTCGGGATTCTTTGAGTTTCCCCGTATATGTTTCTACTCCTATGGGAGATTCTCTTATTGTGGACCGTGTATATCGATCGTGTTTCATTGTTATTAGTGGTTTTGAGACCAGGGCTGACTTACTATTACTAAGCATGGTAGATTTCGACGTTATATTGGGTATGGATTAGATGTCTCCCTACTATGCTATTCTTGATTGTCACGCCAAGACCATGACGCTGGCTATGCTTGGACTACCGAGGTTAGAGTGGAGAGGCTATTTAGAGTATAGTCCCTGTCGAGTCATTTCTTTTCTTCAGGCTCAACGGATGGTTGAAAAGGGGTGTGATGCGTATCTGGCTTATGTGAGAGATGTTAGTGTTGAGACCCCTATAGTTGAGTCGGTCCCCGTTGACAGGGATTATCCTGATGTTTTTCCAGCTGATCTTCCGGGTATGCCGCCCGACAGAGATATTGATTTCGACATTGACTTGTTGCCAGACACTCAGCCCATTTCTATTCTTCCTTATCGCATGACTCCTCCTGAGTTGAAGGAGTTGAAGGAGTTGTTGTAGGAGTTGCTTGACAAAGGTTTCATCAGGGCCAGTGTATCACCTTGGGGTGCTCCGGTGTTATTTGTGAAGAAAAAAGATGGTTCGATGCGTATGTGTATTGACTACCGGCAGCTGAATAGGGTGATAGTGAAGAACAGGTACCTGTTGCCCCGCATTGATGATTTATTTGACCAGTTACTGGGTGCTAGGGTGTTCTCCAAGATTGATCTGCGTTCGGGTTATCATCAGTTAAAAATTTGGGAGCCGGATATCCCGAAGACTGCCTTCAGGACAAGATATGGCCACTATGAGTTCCTTTTTATGTTATTAGGGATGACCAATGCCCCATCAGCCTTTATGCACCTCATGCACAGCGTATTTAGGCCTTAACTTGATACTTTCGTTATCGTGTTCATTGATGAGATTATGGTATATTCTCGGTCCCAGGAGGACCATGAGCAACACTTGAGGACCGTGCTTCAGACATTGAGGGAGAAGAAGTTGTATGCCAAATTTTCTAAGTGTGAATTTTGGCTTGATTCCTTGGCATTCCTAGGCCATGTGGTGTCTTCGGATGGGATCAAGGTAGATCCGAAGAAGGTGGAGGTAGTGCAGAGTTAGCCCAGACTATCTTCGCTACTGAGATCTGCAGTTTCCTCGGTTTGGCTGGGTATTATCGCCGTTTTGTGGAGGGATTTTCATCCATTGCAGCGCCCATGACCAGACTGACCCAGAAGGGTGCCCTTTTTATATGGACTGAGGAGTGTGAGTAGAGGTTTCAGATGCTCAAGACAGCCCTGACTACAGCTCCTGTGTTGGTATTTCCTACCGATTCCGGGTCCTATATAGTCTATCGTGATGCTTCGCGGATTGGTCTGGGAGCGGTGTTGATGCAGGACGGTAGGGTAATTACCTACTTGTCAAGGCAGTTGAAGGTGCATGAGAAAAACTACCATGTTCATGATCTCGAGTTGGCGGCGATTGTTCACGCCCTGAAGATATGGCGTCATTATTTATATGGTATTCCCTGTGAGATATTCACGGATCACCGATTTTGCAGCACATATTCATGCAGAAGGATCTCAATTTGCGCTAGCATAGGTGGTTGGAGTTTCTAAAGGACTATGGCATCACTATATTATACCACCTGGGGAAGGCCAATGTGGTGGTCGACGCCTTGAGTCGCCGAGCGGAGAGTTTGGGGAGTTTGGCATATCTTCTCGCAGTTGCGAGGCCCTTAGTCTTAGATATTCAGTCCATAGCCAGTCAGTTCGTGAGGTTGAATATTTCGGAGCCTTGTCGGGTTTTATCTTGTAAGGTGGCTCGGTCTTCTCTTTATGACCGCATTCGAGAGCGCCAATGTTATGATCCCCATCTTCTGGTTCTTCAGGACAGGGTTCGGCGAGGTAACTATAGGAGATGACGGTGTGATGAGGATGCAGGGTCGAATCTGTGTGCCCAATGTGGATGGGCTTTGGGAGTTTATTCTTGAGGAGGCCCATACCTCGCGGTATTCCATTCATCCGTTTACTGCGAAGATGTACCAGGATTTGAGACACCACTATTGGTGGAGAAGGATGAAAAAGGATATAACGGAGTTTGTGGCCAAGTGTCTCAACTATCAGCAAGTCAAATATGAGCATCAGAGACAGGGAGGGTTACTTCAGCAGATTGAGCTTCTAGAGTGGAAGTGGGAGCGGATCACCATGCACTTCGTGGTTGGACTTCCTTAGACTTTAAAGAAGTTCGATGTTATTTGGGTGATTGTGGATCATCTGACTAAGTCAACCCATTTCATTCCTGTGTTGACTACACACTCCTCCGAGAGGTTGGCGGAGATTTATATCAGGGAGATTGTTTGCCTCCACGGTATTCCAGTATCTATCATTTCAAACAGAGGTACACAGTTCACTTCACGGTTCTATAGAGTCGTTCAGCAGGAGCTAGGCACCAGGGTAGAGTTGAGTACAACCTTGCACTCTCAGACGGACGGGCAGTCTGGGCGGACGATTCAGATTCTTGAGGATATGCTTTGTGCCTGTGTGATGGATTTCGGAGGGTCATGGGACCGATAATTGCCACTTGCAGAGTTTGCTTATAATAATAGCTACCAGTCCAGAATTTAAATGGCGCCGTATGAGGCTTTGTATGGTAGACGGTGTCAGTCCCTAGTGGGATGGTTTGAGTCGGGCGAGGCCCGATTTTTGGGTATAGATTTGGTCCAGGATGCCCTGGACAAGGTGAAGGTGATTCAGGAGAGACTTCGCACAGCTCAGTCCAGGCATAAGAGTTATGCGGACCAGAAGGTTCGTGATTTGGCATTTATGGCTGGTGATCGGGTTTTGCTTCGGGTATCGCCTATGAAGGGCGTCATGAGGTTCGGGAAGAAGGGTAAGCTGAGTCCGAGATTTATTGGCCCTTTTGAGGTGTTGCGACGTGTTGGGGAGGTTGCTTATGAGCTAGCCCTGCCTCCCAGCCTAGCAGGGGTTCATCCGGTATTCCACGTCTCCATGCTCCGGAAGTATCACGGTGACCCGACTCATGTTTTGGATTTCAGTTCAGTCCAGTTGGACAAGGATTTTTCATTTGTTGAGGAGCCAATAGCTATATTGGATAGACAGGTCAGGAAGATCAAGTCAAAGGATATTGCGTCAGTAAAGGTTTAGTGGAGGGGTCAGCCAGTCGAGGAGGCGACTTGGGAGACCGAGGAGGATATGCGCAGTCAGTACCCTCATCTTTTCACGGCTTCAGGTATGTTCCTATACTCATTCGGGGATGAACTATTTTCTTAAGAGGGGAAGAATTTAACGACCCGGTCGGTCGTTTTGAGAGTTAGCGCCCCGATCCCCTAATAACTGCTTCTCCCATGTCTTTTTGTGTTATTGGAACTTGTCGGAGCGCTGAGTGGTGAAATTCGAAGTGATTTTGGACACATAGTCCTTTAATTTGAATATTAGCTTTAGAAATTGGACCGTAGCTAGAATTGTGTGAAGACAAATTCGGAATGGAATTTCGTCGACTCCGTTAGCTCCATTGGGTGATTTTGGGGTTAGGAGCGAGTTCGGAATGTGTTTTCGAGGTCGGTTGTAGATTTAGGCTTGAATTGGTGAAAGTTAGAATTTCGGCGATTTCGACCGATAGGTGAAATTTTGATATCGTACTCGGAATGGAATTATGAAAGTGACAGCAGGTCCGTAATGCCATTTTTGACCTGTGTGCAACATTTGAGGACATTTGGACGAGTTTAGACGTGAATCGACATAGGATGTGGATTTTAGAAATTTCATAAGTTCTTAGGCTTGAATCTATGCATATTTAATACTTTTATGTTATGAGACGTGTTTTTAAGGCTCGACCAAGTTTGAATGAGGTATTAGGGTTGATTGGTAGTTTTGGTTGAGGTCGGGAGGGCCTCGGATATGTTTCGGAGGCTCAACGGGTGAAATTAGAACTTGGAAGAAAAGTTGAACCATTGTTGGTTCTGGTGTCTCGCACCTTCGATGGACCTTCCGTAGGGCGGACACGCAGGTGCGGCCCTAGGCCTTTCAGTGGGTTTTCGCACTTGCGATGGTATTTCCGCAGGTGCGGTCCCATGGTGCAGGTGCGGAAATCGCTGGGCAATTATATCAGATTCTAGGGTTTAAGCCTATTTTCACCATTTACGAATTTTGGAGCTCGGGAAGGACGATTTTTGAAGACTTCTGCACTTGGGTAAGTGATTTCTAACCTACTTACATCAATTTCCATGACTCCTAACTTAAATATGGTCCTTAGAATTCGAATTTGGGTGGAAGATTTGGGAAAAAATTGATAAACTTCATAGACCAAATTATTGAGATTTTATTGGGGTTTTGACCTCCGATTTGAGATATTTTCATATGTTTAGACTCTTGAGTGAATGGGTTTTCGGAAAATATAATTACCGGATTCCGAGACGTGGGCCCGGGGGACTTTTTGGGCGAATTTTCTAATTTCGCGTATTAGCCTCGAATTAATTAGCTATTTTGATTCCATAAAGTGTTATTTACATTATACAATCGAATTTAGTAGATTTGGGCCACCCGGAGTCGGATACTCGTGGCAAGAGCGTGGTATTAAGTTGATTAGCACAGTCAAGATAAGTGGCTTGCCTAACTCTATGTTGGGGACTTCCCCTTAGGCATTTTTATACTGATTTTTGTTACGTGGACGCCGTGTACGTGAGGTAACGAGCGCATACAAGGGTCATAGTTACTAAATTTTACTTTTTCCTTCCATGGCATCACTCATTTTCATTCCTTTATTCTGTTCCATATCTTAACTGAGTAGTTAGCTTAAGAATAAGCATTCCCACCTGTCCTTACTTGATTTCCTCTTCATTGCTACTAGTTGCATCATGCTTAGGTAGTTTTACTGTATTCTTGCCTGTTGATTTTCCTGAACTGTTTCATTAAGCTGTATCTGACATACTTCTGCATAGCATATTTAAATTGGGACTACGGACTGAGATCTGGGAGCTTTCCTCCTGTATTGCATAGCATCGTATTCAAATTGGGACTACGGACTGAGATCTGGGAGCTTTTCCCTTATACTGCATTGCTTGTTTTACTGTTGGGATATATGTTGTGCTGAGCAGGACTCTTTTTCTGTTATTAACTCTTTCAGTGCCATTAATTTTGTTTATCAATGCTTATCTATATTTCACTGTTTAGATTTATAACTGTCTTGTTTTGAAGCTCAGTAGGGACTCAACCTGACCTCGTCACTACTTGACCTGGTTAGGCTTGGCAGTTACTGAGTACCGAATGTGGAATAATCACGCCCTTCCTGCGCATGTTTTCCCCATGTGCAGATCCAGGTACCAGTGCACCGTACAGTGGCTAGGCGTATCTCAGCAGCTGTTTAGGAGACCGCGAGGTAATTCTGCCGGGTCCGCAGGATCTCACAAGTCTCATTCCTGGTCCAGCTTTATATATATATATATATATATATATATATATATATATATAAACATTTCCCCTTACTCCTTTGTATAGAGCTACAGTAGTTCAGAGTTTGTGACTTTGTGGTGTTCCGGGTTTTGGGAAAGTAAAAGCTGTAAATGCCGAGCGGCTAAATTTTATAGTATTGCTTCTTCTTTACTGTTTCTATTATTGCTTTGTCTTATTTTCCGCAAATTCTAGGCTTACCTAGTCATAGAGGCTAGGTGCCGTCACGAGACCGTTCGGAGGGAAACTCAGGTCGTGACAGTTTGTTTCCTGGTCCCCATCTCGGGATTCCCTAAGGGTACATCGAAAAACTTGAAGACACGCGTGAGAAGAAAGCCATACGGAAGCACATGGTTCCCATCTTTGAAATTTGCCACTTTCTGCATATGTTCAATCATAATGGCCGGCAAGTTGATAGAACGAAACTCATCGAGTGCTTCCATTAGGTACAGGTCAGATCTGGAAGTAATGGACCTCCTTTTCAGCGCGAGGGAGCAGAACTTTGTTAACCAATATGAAAAGTAGTTGTTACATGGGAAGAAAAGCCTTCTTGTACACTCGTTTCCCATGTTGAACAGCTTTTTCCTTCATAATGGCGTGCCTAAAATTTGATCCACAAGAAACTCTCACATATGACAACCCTTCTGATGGGACATTGAGAATATCTCCCAACACAATAGCATCCAATAACATATCCACTCCATTTACTAACACACAAATGTGGTCATCTTCAACAGTGAAGAGATCGGCATAGAAGCTTTGGACCTCATCCTCATACACATTGGGCACATCCACTTTGACCAAATAGCCCTACTGTTGAAAATCCACCATCTCAAGAATTTGTCTCATTCCCACCATTTCTGAAATTTATGGGTCTTATGTGCGACCCCAAAGTACCTTTTGATGTCTCAACCTTTCTTGTCCTAGACCACTTACACTTTTCACCTTCTTTGCAGAACTGGGTTCCTCAACAGTTTCAAAATTTCTTTTCCCAAACCTCCTAATGGACTTCCCTTTACCCCTTGATTCTACCTGAATGTCATCATCAGACACATCTTTCTCCTCCACAACTTGCTTAGACTTGACACTGCCTTTCACAAACTTTTTACTTAATTTTTCAACAGCTTCCTTTGAAGAACTTTTAACAGATTATTTCTTTTTCTTGGATCGCTTAATTAAGGAACTTGGTTCCTCCTGAGCATCCTCATCTACCGCTACTACTAGAATATTTTTGTCACACACAATTTCCCCTTCTTTCATCAGCCTCTTCTTCTTCTTGCTACTCCTTCTGCTTTTCTTTAGGGCAGACTCAGAAGCCTCCTTCTTTTGCAGCCTTGTAGTAGGTCGCTTAGAAAGGGGCTCGGGAGTGACCGTTGGCTTTCTAATCTTGAAGCGAGCAATAAGAATCACATCATCCTGATCATCCTGTTTACCCTTCAACTAGAGGGATAGACTCCAACGGCTCAGTGTGACATGTTTTCTCTGGGAGGGGATCAGGTTCATCAGTAAGGTTCGCAGTAGCTTCTTCTGGTGTAGGAGCTTCAAAGAGCACCATCGTTCCTTCCTCTCCTCTGAGCAGAGTTTCTTCCCCATGAGACTCAGGCAAGGTAGAAGGTCCTTCACTCACCAGTCCCTCAGCAGCAATAGCCATTATGTTTTCTTCTGCCTCTTTTTCCTGTGATTCCATGGAAGCCCTGTCCAATACATGAGAGCTTATGTCATCAGTGTCTTACTTAGAGGCCCCTTTTTCTTGATGAGATACACACTTTTTTCACCCTTGTTCGGGTCTATTAGAGTATCAGGCAACAGAGAAGAAACAATGTCGACTTTTCAGGCTTCAGAGTCCTTAATGATTAAGGAAGGAATATGGTTATATGGAGTTGTGAGTGAGATGGGAGGTGAAAGAGAATCAGGTTTGGACATATTGGTGTTGGTATCAGCAAAAAAAGAGATTGTTGTTGGTGGTTCTAGAGTGGTAGAAGTGTCGAGGATGTTGTCCTCAACAGTGGGTAGGGGAGCTTGTTCTTCTGCCATGGTGGAGAGTTAGGTTGATGATTCTGGGAAAATAGAGAAAGAACGAAGGATGGTCGCTCAAGGCTAGAGAGTGAAAGGGTTTTATGGGGGGAAGAGAGAAACGAGTTCTGAAACGGCGGTAGGTTTGTGGGCAGGTGCACCGTTGTAGAAGACGTGAAGAGATTTGAAAGAAGGGACGTGATATACAGGGTCTGAAATAGTGGATGATGTGGCAGTTAAATTTGTTTCCTTTGAGATATGCATGAGAAAAACACTAGACTACTAACATGTGGTCCAAGAACTAGGTTCCTGAACAGTCTTTCAAAAAGATTTTCAACTCTCTTTTACAGCATTGTTCCTTAAGCTTCTATAATCATCATGTGTGTCTACCTGCAATGATATAGAGATGAGTTACACTTGGCCATAAAACACTTTAGCTAGATTTACCAGAACATGACTTTCATAGTCATAGAAAGAGAGCCAGGTCCTCAATTAGGTTTAATTAACCCCAGTGCCATCATGTTTCTCTCAAAGTGTTCCCTGCTTAAAGCTTTGGTGAAGATTTCTCCACTTTTGTCTTTTGTGCTATAGAACTTCATGCAAATAAGTCCCTTTTCCACATTGTGTCTAAGAAAATGATGTCTCACATCAATGTGCTTGGTTCTCTTATGTTGGACCGTGTTCTTTGCCATGTTGAGTGCACTGGTGTTGTCACATAGAAGAGGTACGCAATCAATGTACACTCCAAAATCCTCCAATTATTGTTTGATTCACAGTAGTAGAGCACAGCAGGAGGCTTGCAGCAACATATTCTGCTTCGGCTGTTGAGAGAGCTACTGATTTTTGCTTTCTTGTACCCCATGAGATTAGACATGATCCTAGGAAATGAGCCATTCCAGATGTGCTCTTCCTATTCACCAAATAACATGCATAGTCAGCATCAACATAACAAATAAGATTAAAATTGTCACCTAAAGGGTAATACAGAACCAGGTCTTGTGTTCCCTTAAGATATCTCAGGATCCTTTTAGCAGTCTTTAGGTGAGATTCCTTGGGATTTTATTGAAACCTTGCAGATAAACCCACATTGAACACAATATTTGTCCTGCTGGCAGTGAGGTAGAGTAGAGATCCGGAATGCCTTGATACATTGTTTGATTTACAAAAGATCCGAAATCGTCCATGTCCAGCTTAGTGGAAGTGGCAATGGGGTGTCAATCACCTTTGATGCTTCCATATAAAACCTCTTCAAAATCTCATTGATGTATTTTTGCTGACTGATACATGTTCCCTTCATGGATTGCTTCACTTGAAGACCCAAGAAAAAATTCAATTCGCCCATCATGCTCATTCAAACTCACTTCCCATGAGTTTTGCAAATTCTTCACACAGTGAGTTAGCTGTTGCCCCAAAGATGATACCATCCACATATACCTGAACGATGAGCAGATTCCTTCCTTGTTTCTTCATGAACAGAGTGTTGTCAAATTTTTCCTCTTGCGAATCCATTTTCTAAGAGGAACTTAGATAACCTTTCATACCAAGTCCGAGGAGCCTGCTTCAACACATAGAGTGCCTTATCCAACTTGAACACATACTCAGGATGTTCATGATATTCAAAACCTAGAGGTTTCTTAACATAAACTTCTTCCTCGAGAAAACCCTTCAGAAATGCACTTTTTACATCCATTTGGAACAGAATGAATTCCATATGAGATGCAAATGCAATAAAAGTTCTAATGGCTTCCATACGAGCAACTAGGGCGAAAGTCTCGTCATAGTAAATCCATTTCTCCTGATTGTAACCTTGGACAACCAGCCTTGCCTTGTTCCTTGTTGTGTTTCCATGCTCATCAAGCTTGTTTCTGAACACCTACCTGGTCCCTATGGTGGTTCTATCTGAGGGTCTAGGTACTAGGTGCCAAACTTTGTTCTATTCAAATTGATGCAGCTTCTCTTGCATAACTGTTATCTAGTCTGCATCTTTCAAGGCTTCTTTAATATTTTTGGGTTCTATTTTGGGAGAGGAAGGCTGAAAAGCCAAGAGAGTTTCTGGCCTTTGGTCTAGTTTGAACTCCTGAATCAAGGGGTGATTAAATTATCGAGAGGATGGGAGCTTTTGTGTTTCCAATTTGGAACCGGAATATCATTGCTAGAAAAATTGGGTAGACCTGACTGGTTCCCCTGCATTCCTCGTTCTGCTACCTATGGGGTGCTTCTGCTTTTCCATTTTCCATATCAGTGATCTCTCCTGGAACTAGCAGTGGTTCACTGTCTTGATCATCCTTGTTTCCTTTCTCACCAGATAGAAATGTCTCATTGAAGATTACACGAACACCTTCCTCTACACATTGAGTCCTTTTATTGTAAACCTTGTAAGCTTTGCTTTGAGAGTAATATCCAAAAAATTCCTTCATCATTTTTGGCGTCAAATTTTCCATGTTGATCCTTTCCATTATTAAGAACATAGCATTTGCACCCAAGTGTTCTTAGGTGGGTCAGCTTGGGCTTCCTTCCATTGAGCAATTCATAGGGAGTTTTGTTCAAAAAGGATCTGATCATGCATTTGTTCACCAAATAGCAGGCAGTATTTATGGCCTTTTGTTACACCCCGTATTTTCGTACATGAAAATACGCCATAAATAAATTAATTAATGAAAGCTCAGAAGTGAGATGTCACGTCCCACATTTTTGTACGCTGAAGTCTCATCATAAGTTAATCGACGTGACTTGGGGAACGAGATTTATTTGAGATTATAAGTATCAAGCTATTTCAAACAAGGAATGAGTAAATTCGTGAAGGTGAGGAGAAGCAAGTCAAAGAAAATGAATTTTTGTCCAAGTTTGGCATGTTGGGATAAAATTCGGGCCCGAGCTAAAATTCCTTATATTTATGGACTAGTACCATACAAGGTACCACATGACCATGATAATAAGGGGTATAAGGTATGTTAAAAGAGAGTAGTATTTTAAGTAAGTTGAGATAATTTTTAATTATGCAGGTAATTGGTTAATTACCGTATACCCTACATTACCTAATTAATTGGGTATATATTGGATAAGTATTTAACAAGTATGAGATGGCATCCCCTCCTTTAATTTAAAATGACTCGTAAGTCATTACTAACATGTGGCATGATATGGGAATATGAGTCACCTTAGAAATTCTTTTAAAATCCTTACAATACAATAACAATCCAAAATAATAAACGTCATTCAGAACTTCACAATTCTAGCATACATAGAAACCTTACGATCCAAGAAACGCAAGACTTCATCAATTCAAATCACAGTGACGTTTTGGAATTATAACGGAGTACGATGCAATCTTTCTCAAGAATATCATACAAATTTTTTCCTACTCCGATCCCGCTGTTACGTTTTGTCGCAATTACCGTATGTTAAAGGGATTTCCAAGAGAGTCGACTCAGGTATGTTAAGGTTATCCCTTCTTTCTTTTGGCATGGTCTAAATTATACTGAAGAAATGAGCAAATATACAGCTTCTATAAATTACTCTATTCACAGAAATAGTTGGGGTGTCTATTCTTGATTCCCCATGAGAATTATTATTATTTTATGTTCATGGGTCTCAGAATAATACACAGTTGGAAAGGTTTATCCGGAAGGAATATTGAGATTATTACGTACTTTTCATGCATTTCATACATGTGCATTGACCCATGACCAGATGGAGTTATATACGCATATATATGTAAATATATGTATATGGGATATGGGAAAAGGTTACGACGTTATATATGCACCATCACCTGATCAGCTGGTATATGATGATGATGATGTTGCCCATAGTGGCTGAAATATGATTCAAACGGCGTTATATACGTGTATATATGTATGTATATTCAAACAGCGTCATATACGCGTATATATGTATGTATATATATATATATATATGGGATATGGGAAAGGTTATGGCGTTATATACGCACCACCACCTGATCAGCTAGTATACGATGATGATTTTGCCTATAGTGGCCGATATGATATGATGGGATGCCCTCAGAGGCTAATGATGTTATGAAAGATATACCTATGCACGACAGGACATTCATATGCATATGCATGCTGCTAAAAGTGATTTATGATTTACAAAGTTATTCAGACTTACAGGTTGAGTCATGTACTCTATATTTCTTCCATGTCTCTTATGTACATTATGTGCCTTACATACTCGATACATTATTCGTAATGACGTCCCTTTTGCCTGGAGACGCTGCGTTTCATTCCCGCAGGTCCCGATAGACAGGTCGAGAGCCCTCCAAGTAGGCTATCAGCTAAGCGGAAGATGTTGGTGCGCTCCATTGGCTTCGGAGTCGCTTGTTTGGTTAGTATGATTTAGACGGGTATTGTTTGGTATGGCGGGACTCTATCCCGACCTTTATGACATTTATGTACTCTCTTAGAGGTTTGTAGACATATGTCGTATACGCGAAAGATTGTACAACCTATGTTTTGAGTTTTTAAATGATTATGTTGGCCTATTAGGCCCATATGTTACGTGTATATGATAATGTAATAAGAAAGATATGTTACGTTGGTACTCGGTCGAGTAAGGTATCGGGTGCCCGTCGCGGCCCCTCTGTTTGGGTCGTGACAAAAGTGGTATCAGAGCAGTTCTGTCCTAGGGAGTCTATAAGTCGTGTCTAGTAGAGTCTTGTTTATGGGTGTGTCGTGCACCACACTTATAAGTAGGAGGCTACAGGGCATTTAGGATTGTCACTCTTTCTTCTTACTCTAGATCGTGTGGTAGAGCTCACTTATAAGAATTCAAATTTCGAAATTCTATTCTATTCGTAATAAGACGATACCTATATCCGGAAAGAAGGTTGGAAATAGAGATAGTTGAGAAAAAGCTGAGTCAGAGGAATTGAATTTTTGTATGATGCCTACAATAAGTAAATGTGAGCTTTTTAGCAGATCATGGGTGTACTGAAAGGCGTAAGCTTCCTGATAAGAAGCCTTAAGTCAAGAACGCCTATCCATCTTTATGATGAAGGACAATGAGAGATTAAGAAGGTAAGTACAAGTTTCAGTAAGTAAAAAGAGCAAGGTGAAAAAGGGTACGAGGTACCCAGTTAATGAAGGTTAACAGCGTTTATAATTGAGGCAGAGAAACATAAGCTTTTTGAGTTATATTCAATAGTAACAGAGGTATATATAATTGGTCGCACCCATTCCAGACATGCCCTGTGGGGGCTAACAGAAGTAGTATAATAAGATATGATGGATGAATTATTTGGGTCAGTTGACATTTCCGAAGGATATTGCAAATGTTCTAATAGATCTCTTTATGAGACACTCAGATGGTACACTCTAAAATAGTGCAGCAAGATATAAGTCTTGAGGGAATATATACTACATTAGTGTGGCTCGTGTCCCTAGTAAAGCAAGAACGTTAAGAAACTTTAAGAGCCACTGGATGGAGCAAAGGGAAGCTGAAAGCAAAAGAATGTCTTGTTCGAGTTTTTAGAATAAAGTGGTAAGCAAAAAGAGTTAATGATGCATTATGAGTATGATATGATACGTGGATGACAACTGTAGATCAAAAAGATGACAGTATTACAGAATCTATAGTCAAGTAAAGGAAAAGACAAGAGGAGATAGGCTTTGAGACAACAAAAGAGTATATTCCATAAAGTCATATCCTCATTTCAAGAAACAAGTTCATGACTCCAGTGCGACTACCTGAAGGAAGAGTTAAACCTTAGAGTAATAAGAATCAGTATGGGCTGGTGAACAAGATAAACTAAACATGAATTAGGGACTGAGTGATTTGATAGTAGTCAGCATCGTGAGAATTTTAGATCGCATTCAGGCAATAATAGAATGGACGATAGAAGAAGATCCATGATGAATTCAGAGAATGGTCATTCAGGGAGACGCTTCCCTAATGCAAGCAATATGAGCAAAGTTAAGCTTAAGGGACTGTACGTGCTGGATACACTAAGTATCACCATCCCAAGTGAGGAATTTTGTTATCCTTGGTACAAAAGGATTACCACAAGGCGAGTAAGGATCATTGATGATGTGAAAGGACGCCAAAGATGAAGAGCAAAAATATCTATAGGCAGGTCGTCATAGCTTCAAGTCTTAGTACTCCCCTAAAGGGGGGAATATGGAATATAAATAAAGAATTCGATAAAAATAAGAAAGGAATGAGATTGAACTTATCCAAATGTTACAGATATGCCACGATTCCAGAACATTATGTAAGCACAACATCGAGAAAAAAAATTAAAAAAATAAATAATAAGGGTTCCTGCCCGAGATGTTATTCAGAGATAAAGAGCAGTACGTGAGGTAAGTTAAAACAAGGAAATAACCCAAGAAATATTTTACGGGATATTGATATGAGAATGGGCCAACGAGTAATTAGTAGCTGATTCAGTAAGAGCCTAGTCATGGCTAGACAAGAGGTTACCGACAAATCAACAGATCGTGCAAGATAAATATAGTGAACCTCAACATGGGGAATTCAGTCTCGCAGATATGACATCATAACACTTGAGAAATATTCAAATAGGAGTTGGGGCAGTTAAAGGTATCGTATGCGTATTACATAAATAAAAGAAAATGCCACTGGGAAGATAGTCAAAACTTCAGTTCAGTAGCAATCGCACGAGCACAAGTGCACAGAGGTATGTAACTACGGACATTTATAGGCGAGTAAGAACATCGAAAACTTCTTCGGGTATACAATATAACGAGTTCGCAACATTACAAGAGTCGAATGGTCCTCCTTAAGTACTACAATGAAAGACTAGCGGAGGAAGTAAGGAGGAAGGCTTCAACCTAAGCTCAGTGACCTAAAGAGGAAGTGATCTTATAACAACAGTCTCACAACAACACTATATGCACTCCATAAGGAAGTGGAACGTACCATGGCTACGGGACGGGAAGTAAAAAAATTAAAAGTAATATTCGAGATCATATGAGTTGCGTGAAAACTCTGGCATGTGTGGGCACTAAGATAAGCTAAGTATGGACGCAACAAGGGGGCAGAAAGACCAGGAAAATTAATAGCATACGTTGAAAGAAAGCTAAGATGGAATGAAAGAAATTATCCGATAAATGATCCAGAGTTGGTTACGTCATGAACGCACTTAAGGGTTCGGAGTTTTATATATGCAACATATACAGTCGTAGTAGACTCTGGTATAAGTTAAAATAAAGAATTGAGTCTAGGTCATAGACACGGGATTGAATTGTTAGATGATGGTATCACGGATATTACATAGCGCCTATGAAAGACTAAAGTAATAACTAATACCATGAGTCGCAGATCGGAAAATAGCTTAAGCCTACATAAAGGCTGATCAGAATGAAGAGGAAACTAAAGAGTTACATCAACGAAGTAAATCAGGAGTCTGATTATTGGACCTAAAAAAAATTATTGACATCATGATTGAGAACATTGCAGAATCACTTTTAGCATTAGAGGTACAAGAGACATAGTACAACAACCATATTCTATAATGGCCCTATGTTAGATCCAGTTAGTAAAGTACCAGCCTCATAAAAAGTTAGTATGAAGCTCCCCCTGGATTGTGTATGCACCAGGGGCAAGTGTTATAATAGAGCTTCAAGTTGTGGATGTGAATTATACCTATGTGGAAGGGAGGTCATGAAAGAGATAGAAGATATGATGCGAGATATTAAGGTAGGTAAGGTAAAGGTGAACAACATACGAGATACCCAAATGTAGAAGGTTGTAAACAGCTCATACTTCGGATAGAAGGCTAGAAGCGCAGGGATTCAATATCCAGGAATAATAGCGGCATCGTCAGTGGCATGTCTTCAAGCCTATGGTTTCTAGATATCGAAAATCCTGACTAAGAGAATAAAGAAAAGTTAGAGACGATGTGATGTCTCTCTTGACGTTCCCAAAATGACATAAGGAAATCTATGATGCAAGCAAGTTGAAAGGTTGCAAGTAATATAAATAGAGATTTGTAGGTCGCAAGCTATAACAAAATGGATAAGTCCTCAAGATTAAGCCTATGAAAACAAGCAGAGCATACGGTTTCTCTAAGTTATACAAAGCTCACTATACCCTACATGAACTCAAAGGAGTCTAAGACTAATAACATTTAGAAGAGATAGATGTTGCACTGTTAATAGAATGTGGGTGCAATTATTGTAGACAAAGGATGACGTTTGGGCCTTCAATTGAGTAATGATCTGACAAAGAAAAGAAAGGGATATCATGAATTGGACAGGATTAAAATACCCACAGAAGGTGAATCACATTGGGATGCTGTGAGATACGGTTATGAAAGCTTGGTATCACCCCAGGCTGATCAGTCGAATCATTTTAGATGTTTCGCGATGAGACGTGAGCCCTAGCGACAATGTTACATAAGGGGTCAAGTTATCGATATAAAGGTG
This sequence comes from Nicotiana paniculata, assembly GCA_005239505.1. Taxonomy (NCBI): domain Eukaryota; kingdom Viridiplantae; phylum Streptophyta; class Magnoliopsida; order Solanales; family Solanaceae; genus Nicotiana; species Nicotiana paniculata. The sequence goes on from ML334702.1 coordinate 20,858, forward strand.
AATCAATAATGGATGGATAAAAGTTACAAGTATGAGATGAGATTAGACCATCATTTTAAAGATGAACAGTGATCAAAAAATGCTAAAGGACTTAGATTTATGCTTATAGGATAAGCAACAAGAGTAAGCTAAAATTTGGTAGCAGACATCAGCAACGATAAATTGAAGTAAGAGTTATGGTATAGTAACCTACATTGATCCAGCAAAGTCATACAGATGGATAAACGGGTCTATAAAATAAGATATAGCAATATTCGCAAGTTCTACAAAGTACCAAGCGTAGAACTTCAGTACACCTATAAATGCCCAGAGAGGCATCCTATTAAGCCTTGTATATGTTTATAAAGTAAGGCCGAGAGATTGGCTAAAAGCAATAGGGAAAAAGGAGAAAAGAGTCGCAAAGGCACACTTACAAGGTCAGTATCGTAGAAGCTGCATAATGGAAGGTAGCAATAGTTACAAGATTGGAAGGAATTCGATAACAAGTCATGGCGTAGGAAAGAGGCCTAAAGGGGGGAATGCCCTAGCCTTTGGACTTATTCACAGAACAGTTGCCTAGATGGAAAGAGGACCACTCAAGTATTCGCAAGAGCGATATGAGAATGATAAGCGCATCAATCAACATTCGAGAACGAATATTTCAAAGGGGGGAATGATGTTACACCCCATATTTTCGTACATGAAAATACGCCATAAATTAATTAATTAATGAAAGCTCGGAAGCGAGATGTCACGTCCCACATTTTTGTACGCTGAAGTCTCATCTAAGTTAATCGACGTGACTTGGGGAATGAGATTTATTTGAGATTATAAGTATCGCGCTATTTCAAACAAGGAATGAGTAAATTCGTGAAGGTGAGGAGAAGCAAGTCAAAGAAAATGAATTTTTGTCCAAGTTTGGCATGTTGGGATAAAATTCAGGTCGAGCTAAAATTCCTTGTATTTATGGACTAGTACCATACAAGGTACCACATGACCATGATAGTAAGGTGTATAAGGTATGTTAAAAGAAGTAGTATTTTAAGTAAGTTGAGATAATTTTTAATTATGTGGGTAATTGGTTAATTACCGTGTACCAGGACATTACCTAATCAATTGGGGATACATTAGATAAGTATTTTACAAGTATGAGATGGCATCAACTCCTTTATCGAGTACCAGGAGATGGCGTTCACTTGAAGACCCAAGAAAAAATTCAACTCGCCCATCATGCTCATTTCAAACTCACTTCCCATGAGTTTTGCAAATTCTTCACACAGTGAGTTAGCTGTTGCCCCAAAGATGATGCCATCCACATATACCTGAACGATGAGCAGGTTCCTTCCTTGTTTCTTCAAGAACAGAGTGTTGTCAAATTTATCCTCTTGTAAATCCATTTTCTAAGAGGAACTTAGATAACCTTTCATACCAAGCCCGAGGAGCTTGCTTCAACACATAGAGTGCTTTATCCAATTTGAACATATACTCATGATGTTCATGACATTCAAAACCTAGAGGTTTCTTAACATAAACTTCTTCCTCGAGAAAACACTTCAGAAATGCACTTTTTACATCCATTTGGAACAGAATGAATTCCATATGAGATGCAAATGCAATAAGAATTCTAATGGCTTCCATACGAGCAACTGGGGCGAAAGTCTCCTCATAGTCAATCCATTCCTCCTGATTGTAATTGCCTTGTTCTTTGTTGTGTTTCCATGCTCATCAAGCTTGTTTCTGAACACCCACCTGGTCCCTATGATGGTTCTATCTGAGGGTCTAGGTACCAGGTGCCAAACTTTGTTTTATTCAAATTGGTGCAGCTTCTCTTGCATAGCTGTTATTTAGTCTGCATCTTTCAAGGCTTCTTTAATATTTTTGGGTTCTATTTGGGAGAGGAAGGCTGAAAAGCCAAGAGAGTTTCTGGCGTTTAGTCTAGTTTGAACTCCTGAAACAAGGGGTGATTAAATTATCGAGAGGATGGGAGCTTTTGTGTTTCCAATTTGGAACCGGAATATCATTGCTAGAAAAACTGGGTAGACCTGACTGGTTCCCCTGCATTCCTCGTTCTGCTACCTATGGGGTGCTTCTGCTTTTCCATTTTCCATATCAGTGATCTCTCCTGGAACTAGCAGTGGGTCACTGTCTTGATCATCCTTGTTTCCTTTCTCACCAGATGGAAATGTCTCATTGAAGATTACACGAACACCTTCCTCCACACATTGAGTCCTTTTATTGTAAACCTTGTAAGCTTTGCTTTGAGAGTAATATCCGAAAAAATTTCTTCATCATTTTTGGCGTCAAATTTTCCATGTTGATCCTTTCCATTATTACATAGCATTTGCACCCAAGAGTTCTTAGGTGGGTCAGCTTGGGCTTCCTTCCATTGAGCAATTCATAGGGACTTTTGTTCAAAAAGGATCTGATCATGCATTTGCTCACCAAATAGCAGGCAGTATTTATGGCCTTTTGTTACACCCCATATTTCCGTACATGAAAATACGCCATAAATAAATAAATTAATGAAAGCCCGGAAGTGAGATGTCACGTCCCACATTTTTGTACGCTGAAGTCTCATCATAAGTTAATCGACGTGACTTGGGGAACGAGATTTATTTGAGATTATAAGTATCAAGCTATTTCAAACAAGGAATGAGTAAATTCGTGAAGGTGAGGAGAAGCAAGTCAAAGAAAATGAATTTTTATCCAAGTTTGGCATGTTGGGATAAAATTCGGGACGAGCTAATATACCTGTATTTATGGACTAGTACCATACAAGGTACCACATAAACATGATAGTAAGGTGTATAAGGTATGTTAAAAGAGAGTAGTATTTTAAGTAGGTTGAGATAATTTTTAATTATGCGGATAATTGGTTAATTACCGAGTACCAGAACATTACCTAATTAATTGGGGATATATTGGATAAGTATTTAACAAGTATGAGACAACATCCCCTCCTTTATTTAAAATGACTCATAAGTCATTACTAACATGTGGCATGATATGGGAATATGAGTCACCTTAGACATTCTTTTAAAATCCTTACAATTCAATTACAGTCCAAAATAATAAACGTTATTCAGAACTTCACAATTCAAGCATACATAGAAACCTTACGATCCAAGAAACGCAAGACATCATCAATTCAAATCACAGTGATGTTTTACAATTATAACGGAGTACGGTGCAATCTTTCTCAAGAATATCATACAATTTTTTCCCTACTCCGATCTAACCGTTACGTTTTGTCGCAATTAACATATGTTAAAGGGATTGCCAAGAGAATCAACTCAGGTATCTATCCCTTCTTTCTTTTGGCATGGTCTAAATTATACTGAAGAAAAGAGCAAATACACAGTTTCTCTAAATTACTCTATTCATAGAAATAGTAGGGGTGTCTATATTCTTGATTCCCCATGAGAATTATTATTAGTTTTTGTTCATGGTTCTCAGAATAATACACAGTTGGAAAGGTTTATCCGGAAGGAATATTGAGATTATTATGTTATCCATGCATTTCATACATGTGCATTGACCCATGACCAGATGGCGTTATAGACGCGTATATATGTAAATATATGTATATGAGATATGGGAAAATGTTACGGCATTATATACGCACCACCACCTGATCAGCTAGTATATGATGATGATGTTGCCCGCATTGGCTGAAATATTATTCAAACACCGTTATATACGCGTATATGTATGTATATTCAAATGACGTTATATACGCGTATATATGTATGTATATGGGATATGGGGAAAGGTTATGGCGTTATACGCACCACCAACTGATCAACTGGTATACGATGATGATTTTGCCTATAGTGGACAATATGATATGATGGGATGCCCTCAGAGGCTGATGATGTTATGAAAGATATACCTATGCACGACATGACATTCATATGCATATGCATGCTGCTAAAAGTGATTTATGATTTACAAAGTTATTCAAANGTTCAAGTCCTGATAGACAGGTCGAGAGCCCTCTAAGTAGGCTATCAGCTCAGCGGAAGATGTTGGTGCGCTCCATTTGCTTCGGAGTCGCTTGTTTGGTTAGTATGATTTAGACGGGTATTGTTTGGTATGGCGGGACTCTATCCCGACCTTTATGATATTTATGTACTCTTAGAGGTTTGTATACATATGTCGTATACGTGAAAGATTGTACGACTTATGTTTTGAGTTTGTAAATGATTATGTTGGCATATTAGGCCCGTATGTCACGTGTATATGATAATGTAATAAGAAAAATACGTTACTTTGGTACTCGGACGAGTAAGGTATCAGGTGCCCGTCGCGGCCCATCCGTTTGGGTCGTGACACCTTTTGCCCAGAAATTTTTCGCTATCCCACTATCAATAAGCATTGTTCTAGCCATATCTTCAAGGGTTCTGTTTTTCCTCTCTACGACTCCATTTTGCAGTGGGGTTCTTGGAGCTGAGAAGTTGTTGGTGATGCCATTTTCACTACAGAACTCATCAAACTTGGCATTATCAAATTTTGTTCTGTGGTCAGATATGATGCAAGCCACTTTTAATTCCATCTTCACATGGATTTTATTGACAAAATCCACGAACACTTCGAATGTCTCATCCTTTGTTCTGAGAAATAGTGTCCAAGTGAACCTTGAACAGTCATCTATTATCACAAAAATATATCTTTTTCCTCCCCTGCTTAGCACTCTCATAGGACCACATAGATCCATATGAAGGAGTTCAAGTGGCTTTGACATGCTGACATCCGTCTTTAGCTTGAAAGAGGATTTCACATGCTTTCCTCTAGCACATGCATCACACACTTTGTGCTCCTCGAATTTTGAGTTTGGCAATCCACGAACCAGGTCCTTCTATATCAGTTTATTCATAAGAGAGAAGTTTGCATGTCCCAACCTTCTGTGCCATAACTCTGCATCATCATCAATTGCTTTCAAGAAGCTCATATCACCACTTTGTAGGGACTCGAAATCAGCAACGTAGATGTTCTTGTACCTTTTGGCCACTAGTACCACTTCGCCAGTTACCAGATTAGTAACTGGGCACACTTTTGACAAGACCTCCACCTTGTGTCCGTTACCACAGATTTGAGAGACACTCGAAAGACTATGCTTCAGACCATTTACATAGTAAACGTTCTCAATTGAGTGTAAGAGAGACTTTCCAATTTTTCTAATTCCGAGAATGTACCCCTTTTTCCCATTTCCAAAGGATACATTCCCTCATTGAAAGTCTTTTAGTGAAAGAAAGTCCATGGTATTTCCAGTCATGTGTGTAGAGCATCCACTGTCCATGATCCTTTGTTGACTGCTTCCTCTCAATGTTCCCTACATAAGGAAATCAAGGGTTAGATTAAGGAACCCAAACAAGTTTGGGTCCCTTGTAATGAGAAAAGGGAAGAATACGAGTTTTTCTAGTCTATGCAGGTAACATACGTTTTTTGTGAGTAGCACCTGGTTCTCTTCCAGTAGTCACTTTTTCAGCAAAAACATTATTTTCCTTAATAGATTGGACTGTGGCTTGGAAATTTTCCTTGAAATGCCCATTGTTCCCACGGTGGGTACAATGCCAGTTATCAGGTACAATGACGTACTTTCTGTAAGGGTTACAGGGAACTTTCTCCCTTTGGAACCCTATACCCTGCCTGTTGCCTCCATTATTAAAGTACATGCAAGTAATAGCATCTGAGGACCAGGTCCACTTGAATGATTTTTAAGATCACTTTTTACCTTTTTCAAATATGCTTGAAGCTGTCGATTTTTCTCAAGCTTAGCACACAAACTGGTTTTCACAATATTCAGCTCATTTTCAAGTTTAATATATGCCTCACTAGCAACTTCCCTTGCTTTTTCAGAATTTCCAAGCCTAGATTCAGCTTTAAATCCCTCAATTGTTTCCTCTAGGTTTGCGATCACCACCAGAAGATCATCTCTTTCTTGCTCAGTAATGACAACTTTCTCCACTAAGGTATTCTTTTCTTTACTAAAGTTCTCTATGGTTTCTTTCAAGTCAACTACAACTACCATCAAATCACCTCTTTCATGTTCTATACTAGCAATTTTTTCTGTTAGAACCTCCTTTTCATTTTTCAGATTTTATATGGTTTCCTTCATGTCAACTACACAAACCACTAAGTCATCTCTAGTTTGCTCGGTGTCTCCTAACTCTATGGTCAAGGCATCCTTATCACTCACAAGACTATGATCTGCATCAATCAATACATTAGCTAAGGACATGAGTTTCTTAGGAGAATAGGATTTCAGGTTCCTCTGAACATCCCTAAAATTTACCTCATCATTGTCATCATCTTCATTATCGTCTAAGTGAGCCATCAAAGAAAATATTGAATCATATTAATTTTCTTCACTTTCAACTACCATCATGGAACTATCACCTGCATCATTTTCTTCTTCTGATTCACTAGAGGAGTCTCCCCATGTTGCGAGAGCTTGCTTACAACATTGTCAGTTGCGTTTCTCCTTTTGAAGCGTTTGTCAGGAACCGGGTTCCTCTTGGCTGCTTTATTAGAGTTGTGCTTGAAATGTTATTGTTTTGAAAGAGGGCAGTCCTTGATGAAATGCCCAGGCTTTCCACACTTATGACAGAGGTCATAATTCTTTGGTTTGTTGGAACTACCTCCATTCCTTCGAACCTTTTTTTGAAACCTTCTGGTAGGGTATGCCATATCGCTATCCTCCTCACTCGAATCTTTATTTTCAGCTTTAAGTACCAGTTTCTTCTCCTTCTTTGCTTCTCTTTTATCATTGTCTTTTTTTCTCTTCATCTCATATGTCTTCATATTCCCAACTAGCTCATCCGTAGTTAGTGTTTGCAGATCCTTGGCTTCAGTAATAGCGTTCAACTTACTCTCCTAAGAGCTGGGTAAAAACGCTAAGAACTTTCCTCACAAGCTTGTTCCTAGGAATAATTTCACCAAGAGAGTGTAGCTCATTTGTGATGGAGGTGAATCTAGCATGCATGTCTTGAATAGATTCATCATCCTTTATTCTAAAGAGCTCATACTCAGTGGTGAGCATATCGACCTTGGACTACTTTACTTGAGTGGTTCCCTCATGTGCTGTTTGTAGAGCTTCCCATATCTCCTGGGCGGATTGACAGGCTGAGATCCTATTATATTCATCATGTCCTATGTCGCACACGTCTTTTTGGAGCGAAAGGTCTTCTCTACAGCTTTCCTGTCGGCATCATTGTACTCTTTCCTGGTTTTTGGATTCGTTACAGCTGGTTCTCCTACCTTCTTTGTTGGGACGTGTGGACCATCGAAGATAACATCGCATAACTCAGAGTCTTCTGCCATAATGAAGTAATGCATTCGAGTTTTCCACCGGCCATAGTATTGTCCGTTGAATCTTGCGGGCCTGTAAGTTGATTGTCCTTCCTCGAAGTTTGGTGGAGCAACCATAGTGAGGATCCTCTCTAGGTGTTAAGATTTTAGAAAGAACCTGCTCTGATACCAATTGATAGAATGTATGAGTCCACCAAACTGTATAGAGACCTGGTCCTATACCAGTTCCCACATAAATAGCTAATGAAACAGTAAGTAAATGACATAGGAGATTTTACATGGAAAAATCCCTGCTCAAGGGGATAAGGAACCACGACCTACAGTGGTAGGATTTCAGCTTCACTACTTGAGAAATCTTTAAGATTACAACCTATTGTAACCTAGGAATCAAACTCTTAATCCCTCACTAACTTGTAATACACCTATTACAAGCCACTTTGTAATACACCTATTACAAGCCACTTTGTAATACACCTATTACAAAGGGTTTATGGTTTCTGGAGGTTACTAGTTAAGGCTTCTAAATAAGCAAATTAGGAATTACAATGAAGAACAAATACAAAGATACAACTCAAATATGGACATTCATAAAACTTGTTATGGAACTGCCCTGTAGTAGTGTTGCACTTTGTTCTTGATACACTTGTGACTTCGATGCTCTTTGATCAGATCTTCAATGCTTGAGTAATCTCACAAGTGTTCAAGCCATGTTTTGCTGCACTGTTTCTACCCTGTAGCGTGTATAGTGCACGCAGTCACTGTAGAGTTGACTTCGTGCAGCTGTCAGGGAAACTCCAAGGGATCCAGTCCCTGAGTCGATTCTTTTCTGTCTGAAGTCATACAGCTCACATTAGCTTGAGTCCATTGATGGATGAATATACCAAGTGTACATCAGGTCCGTTATCTGGTTCTTGACAATAAGTTTGTTAGATCATCAAAACATAAATCTAAGATACTTTAAACCCATCATATTTTCTGTCACGACCCCAAATCAATATAGGTCGTGATGGCGCCTATCGTGAAACTAGGCCAGCCAACTACTGAGAGTAACACACAAAACCGTCTGTTTAATGTCACAAGTCAATGTAATTCATTTAAGGTTCCTATTTTAAAGATATAGTTAACAACAGTAAAACCACAAAAATCAAATCTAACCACAACCCAGCACCTGGATACAACTGCCATGAGCACATAAAGAGATAAATACAAAAATTTGATAACAAGCCCCTATTAGTACAATTCGGAGAATACTAGAAATCTACGAGCAAAGAAAGGAAAAGAAGGCCAGCTGGGGATGCCAAACAACTACCTCTATCGTTGAGCAACCTCCGAGCACAGGAGAAATCAGCTCAGGCTCAGATCTGGTACCTGGATCTGCAGACAAAGATGTAGAGAGTAACGTGAGTACGCCAACTCAGTATGTAACTAAAGTAACTAAAGACTTAAGTGCAGGGACGAGCATTTAAAAGTGATAGTTTCATAAAAATATGTGCCAGTGGAAACAAATAGAGTAACCCAAAAGACTACATTTACCAAATACTTTACAAATTCTTCCAGTTCCCCTTCTAAACTTGCATAAAATATAATTCAATGTCTATTAAAGAGACTCAGTGTAAAATGAGGGAACAACAATGATATCACATTTTATAGCCTGGACACCACGGAGCTAATAAGAGAGGCCAACCACGAACCTCCTAATCCTCTCCCTATCAGTAGGGACCAACTCGGTGGCATGACGATCCAACTCTAAAAACCGCATCTCATATTGCGTCACTGATAGCTCCCACTAACTCAGCTGCTCAAACTGCATGCGTTACTCCTCCCTATGAGACTGGGGAACATACTTCTCCAACAAGATAGTGGAGAACTGCTGCCGGGTGAGGGGTGCTGCACCAACAGGCTTACGCCTCTCGAAAGACTCCCACCAAGTAAAAGCAGCCCTAGAAAACTGAAAGGTAACAAACGAGACCCCACTGGTCTCCAGAATCCCAACAGTACGAAGAATCCTCTAACACTTATCTAGAAAACCCTGGGCATCCTCGCCCTAAGCACCACTGAATGTCGGAGGATGAAGTCTACTAAATCTCTCCAGCCTACGCTGCTCATCATCTGGCATAGCTGGAACCACGAAGTCCTGAACTGGAGCAACCAGCTGGGCTGGAACTGCCCCCGGTGTCTGAAGGCCCTGAGTAACCTGCTCCGGTGTCCGGGCAGCTGGAGTGTGGATGCCTCCCCCGGCCTAAGAAGTAGCAGCAGTAGAAGATGCAGCAACTGCCTGAGCAAGGCTAGTACATACAGTCAAGATCTGAGCTAGAGTCTCCTGAAGACCCGGAATAACAATGGGCACTGCCGGTGCCTGAGCTTGCCCCGCTGGAATATCTGCGGTAGGAACCTGATCCTGAATGGTAGGTGGACCCTCTGGTACTGCCCCGGTTGCTGCACGGGCTGGTCCCCTACCTCTACCACAGCCTCGATCGCGGCCTCGACCCCTCGCTGGTCTAGCTGGTGTCTGGTCACCCTAATCGGTAACGCATGTCCTCACTATCTGTGAGCGAATGAAACAAAAAAAGTTTAGATTTCTAGAATCAATAAAATGGCACGACAGAATTCAAGAAAATGAGATTTTCCTAAGAGTTTTGTATCCTCTCGAAGATAAGTACAGACGTCTCCGTACCGATCTGCAAGACTCTACTAAACCTGCTCATGACCGTTGAGTCCTATGTAACCTAGGGCTATGATACCGACTTGTCACGACCCCAAAATTAATATAGGTCGTGATGGCGCCATTCATGAAACTAGGCCAGCCAACTACTGAGAGTAACACAAAACCGTCCGTTTAATGTCACAAGTCAAAGTACTTCATTTAAGGTTCCTGTTTTAAATATATAATTAACAGTAGTAAAACCACAAAAATCAAATCTAACCACAACCCAGCACCCGGAGACAACTGTCATGAGCATCTAAAGAGATAAATACAAAAATTTGATAACAAGCCCCTAAGGTACAATATGGAGAATAATAGAAATCAACGAGCTAAGAAGGAAAAGAAGGCCAACCGGGGACGCCGAACAGCTACCTCTATCCTCGAGCAACCTCCGAACACATGAGAAATCAGCTAACGCTCAGATCTGGTACCTGGATCTGCACACAAGGTGCAGGGAGTAACATAAGTACGCCAACTCCGTAAGTAACCAAAAGAACTAAGGACTTGAGTGCAAGGACGAACATTTAAAAGTGATAGTTTCATAAAAATATGTGCCAGTTAGAGTAGCCCAAAAGACTACATTTACCAAATACTTTACAAATTCCAGTTCCCTTTAAACTTGCATAAAACATAACTCAACGTCTATTAAAGAGACTCAGTGTAAAATGAGGGAACAACAATGATATCACAATTTATAGCCTCTCGAGCACAATATCACTCATACGTAAGATCACTTCGTCACTCGTGACTCCTTTATCAGTGCTCAAAGCTCACACTCAACACTCTCACTCGACGGTAACATATATCCACACAAACTGCTGCGGTGTGCAGCCCGATCCACATAGCATATGTTGCGACGTGCAGCCCGATCCAAATAATATATATGTATATATGTTGCGGCATGCACCCCGATCCAAATAACAGTCGACTGCGCTCACTGGGGGTCTACAGACTCCTGGAGGGGCTCCTACAACCCAAGTCATGTTGTTGCGGCGTGCAGCCCTATCCAATATATATATATATATATATATATATATATATATATATATATATATATATATATATATATATATATATATATATATATATATATATATATATATATATATGTTGCGGCGTGCAGCCCGATCCATATAATATCTATATATGCTGCGACGTGCAGCCCGATCCATAACTATACAAACTCGGCTCTCGACCTCACTCAGTCATCCTCTCAAGCCACTCGGGCAACTCATCTCAACATCACGGGACTCAGCCTCAAATACCTCACAATATTCTAACACATTGGGATAACAGTGAAAAGAAAAACAACAAGTAATAAACATGACTGAGTTAACAATTTTCTATCAAAAATAGTGTGAGAACAGTGTAAAAATACCCTTGGGGGTCTAAACAGATCGGCACAAGGCCCCAAACGTGCCATACTGCCCATAATATAATATAAACCTCAACAATACAGGACATCTCATGATTTCAAATCAAATATGCGACATAATAGTCGCCAACGGGACGGACCAAGTCACAATCCCTATCGGTGAACGCCCACACGCTCGTCACCTAGCATGTGCGTCACCTCATTAACCAAAAACAAAGTGAAATACCGGGGCTTCATACCCTCAGGTCTAGAGTTACAATCGTTATTTACCTCAAACCGGCCCGAAAACTACTCCACGATGCTCTTGCCCCTCGAATCGGCTCCCAAATGCTCAGAGTTTACTAAAATCAGATTAATAACATCAAAATATACTAGGAAGACGAAATCCATTCGAAATTTATCACAATTGGGCACAAATCTCGAAATTGGCCGAACCCGGACCCCGAGCCCACGTCTCAAAATTTGATAAAAATCACAAAACTAGAATTCTCATTCCCTCACGAGTCTACCCATATCAAATTTACCAAAATCCGACCTCAATTGCCCACTCAAATCATCAAAAGAAATTCCCAAATTTTTCTCCCATCTTTCCCCAATTTCCACTTTAATTCCTCAAATTACATGGTAAAAATCAAGGCTAAATCATGAAATTAACCCAAATGTGATTGAAGAACACTTACCTCAAGAACTCCACTGAATATCTCCTCCAAATCCTTCTTCTCCCGAGCTCTCTAATGGTCTTTTGAGTTATGACCTAAAACCCTCGTTTTTGAAACTTAAACTTTCTGCCCAGCTATTCATTCATCGCGATCGCGGAATTTGCCTCGCGATCGCGAAGCACAAAAATGGACTGGCCCACAACTTACCTTATGTGATTGCAGAAACACACACGAGATCGCGGATAACAAGCTCCCAAAGAAATGCGAACGCGACCATTACTATGCGATCGCGTAAAGAAATTCATTCCCCTCACGACCGCTCCAAATCCTTCTTCGCGAACGCGACCTCAGCCACGCGTTCGCGATAGCTAACTGGACAGATCCTCGCGATCGTAGACCCAAATTGGCGATCACATAGAGCAATTTTCCAGTTTCCCTCAACAGACCTATGCGATCGCGTAGAAGGAAACCAGCAGCAGAAAATGCAGCAGCAACAACAGTCTCTTTAAAGCCAAATACACTCCGGTAACCACCCGAAACTCACTCAAGGCCCTCGGGACTTCAACCAAATATGAAAACATATCACATAACCTCATTCAAACTTAGTCGAGCCTTCAAAATACCAAAAGCAACGCAAAAACACCAAAATCACATCAAATTCAAGCTTATGAACTTTGAAACTTCTAAATTTCGCCAAAGATGCCAAAACCATCCAAAACACGTCCGATTGACCTGAAATTTTGCGCACAAATCCAAAATGACACTACGAACCGGTTCCAACTTTCGGAATTCCATTCCGACCCCGATAGCTAATTTTTCACTGCCGATCGAAAAATCGCCAAAAACTCAATTTCGCCAATTCAAGCCTAATTATACACCGGGTATTAAAACCACATTCCGAGCACACCCCTATGTCCCAAATCACCTAACGACGCTATCCGAGCCATAAAATCTACATTCCGAGGTCGTTTACATTAAGTCAACTCGCAGTTGACTTTTCCAACTATTAAGCCGATTTAAGAGACTAAGTTAGGCAAAGCAACATATGATAAAGCATAAATAGGGAAAACAAGGCTAAAATTCTCGAAACGACCGACCGAATCGTTACATTTTCATTAGTTATGGCCCTTCAAATTTCCTACAAATGAAGCTTGCATATAAACATAACTTTTAAATAAACGATTACCGGTAGCTTTTTTTGGTTTTGTATTTCATTTATCAAACAGAAAAGGAAAAAAGCATAAAGATATTACAATACCTCGTAGCTTAACTCATATCAAATTGATTCAGTGCAAACCGAGATCGGGGAGTACGTTGCACCTTGTAGGATGTACTTCTTCTTCCACGGGGTTACTAGCATTTTCAGCAACTTCTTCTTGTACTGCAGGAGAATATGCACCTTTCCACCCGCGATCTGGTCGTGTGCCCAAACAACACTTTAATCAACTGAAATTATCTTCCACACACCGTGACGCAACGTATGTGATCGGGCAGAGGATCATATTTATGAGGAGCAGGATTCGCTGCTAAGGGTATAACCATCAGTGGAGGCGCATTCAGCCTCATGTTACGGGGTTGGTTGGCCGCACCCATGGATCGTCAATCCCCTGCTAACATGCTTCTCTTGTAGTATTTTTGGAGCAAGTTCCTTTTTAGGTTTTGGAAGAGCATGTTATTTTGCTCTCCAATGTGAAGATCATCTGCTGTAGGGTTTTGGTCCTTTTCAACCTAATTAAAAGAATGTACATTAGCATGTTACATATATTATTAATTTAGAGAAAATGACTCACTTTAGTATTTTAAGAAAGTAACTAATCGTCATTAATGGTAAAAACAAGATGGAATTACTAGAGCACTTTGATCTGTTGGCACCAGAAAGAAACCAAAATCAACAAAGGTCGAATCAAGCATGTTTTGGCTGTTTTTGTGCTTTCTTGTGAAAATGCTTCTCCATTCGATATTTTAGTTCCAAAAATTTTCTGTATAATATGTTCTGGTCACAAAATAGAAAAAGCATATCTAATCGAATCAAAAGAAATTGTTCTTGTAATATGCTAATCTAGAAATCTAAAAATAAGCATACCATATAAAAATTATAGAATCTATGTCTGGATTGTTGTAACTAATTAGGAATTTGAAGTAATAACTATCAAATTTATAGAAAATATGTTTTATATCATATGATACGTTTTGGAGGCTATTCCCCTTTTCCGTTCCCAAATATTTTATACAAAATTTGGAACTATAGAATTAATTAATTAAGAAAAAAATATAACTCATGTAACAGTATATCTAACAAAAGAAGAAGTCAGAAAATATGTCTGAACTACTCTTATATGCAATAAAGAAATACTTAGCAACCTTAAGAGCAAGTTCACGTAGCAATAACTCCAAAGTAGACCTATAAAAAGAAAATGAATATTAGAAACGAAGGTATCAACCAAGATCATCTAATAAACAAAAATAAAATAAAATTAAAGCGTGGAAATATAAAATAAACAAAAGTTACTTTTAATCTTTGGAAAAAAATTTCAAACGTTTTTCTAATTCAAATTGAGGAATGCCATCTGATATGTGGAATCTTTGGATAATCTCTCCTCCGTTGTTTATGTTCTTGCTCAACAACTTCTCTATGCAATCATTCCATAAAAATGAAAAATTAGAAACATGTTTTCTTTAAGAAATAAATAGAAATATGTTACTTACATGTTATAAACCATTGCATATACAAATCTATTGACAACTAAAAAACTCAAATAAAATTGTTAAATTACTAAAAATAAATTAAGGATGAGATAAACTTGAACGAGAAGATGATTGACGCAACTATCTTGCCATTTTTCGGTGTGCATAGTTAGCCTGCATTTATTTAAATAAGAAAATTGGCTATTCATTATAAAAAGAAGTTCATATTTACGCTAACAACTCAAGGATCCAAAATTATGGTGTCACAAAGGTCTATTTTAATAATTTTTTCATGTATGCCCAAAATAAAAAAACAACTCTGATTTCTAATAGAGATATTTGTTGAGAAACAAATTACAAATAAACCTCGCATTTCTTTAACTATTTAAACTTTTGAATCAAATAAAACACCATAAGACATACTGTTCATTCTTTGCTAAACCAATGATTTGAACCCTTCGTCTATTAAATACACAATTTTTTGCAAATATCTTTTTATTAAAAGATGATGTGCTTCATTGGGTCTAACTTATAACGGAGTCTTCTACGGCTGTATGATTGTCAACATATATGCTGCATGGATGATACTCCGAAATCTTAAGTACGTTCATAACGTAACTAACATTGGATCATTGATCAAATAATTCCTTTCGCTCTTTCTCAACTTTCTGCCCTCTTATTGCGTGCATAACTAGCTTATCTTATAGCCCACACATATTGGAATTTCCATGCCCATATGATCTTGAATATCACCTTCTGATTTTCTCTTTTTCTCGTCCATTAACCACGATAGGTGCCACTTTCTTTTGGCGTGTATACAATTTTGTAATGAGACTGTTTTTACATGACCATTTCTCGTTCAAGTTACTATGTTTAGGTTGATGCCTTCTTCCTTATTTCCTCAGCTAGACTTTCATTGTAGTACTTAGGGAGGACCCTCTAACTCTTGTAAAATTGTGAGCTTATTACGGATCTTTTGATGTCCTTCCTTGCCTATAATTATCCGTAGTTACTTACCTCCACGCCCTTGTGCTTGTAGCGTTGCTTCTGAACTAATATTTTGACTGTATTCCCAGTGCACTCTCTTTTATTCCCGTAACATTCATACGGTACCTTTAACTACCACGAATCCTATCTGAATGTATCTCAAGTATTATAATGACATTACTTCGAGGCTAAATTCATTATATTGGGTTTCACTATGTTTATCTTGCACGATCTGTTGATTTGTCTGTATCCTCTTGTCTAGCCATAACTAGGCTCTTCCTGAATCAGTTACTAAATAATCATTGGCCCATTCTCATATCAATATTCTACGTAATCTTTATTTGGTTATTTCCTTTGTCTTAACTTACGTCTCGCACTGGCTCTTTATCTATCAATAACATCTCGCGCAGGAACCCTTACTTCCTCTCTTTGACGCCGTATTTTCATAGTGTTCTGGAATCGTAGTATATATGTAGGATCTGAATAAGTGCAATCTTATCCCTTTCTCATATTTATTGCATTTTCCTTTTACCATTCCATAGTTATTAGAACCACTTAACTCTGACTTAATTCCACATCACTCCATATTCCTCCCTTTAGGGAAGTACTAAGATATTTAGCCACGACGACCTACCTATAGATTTTTTACCTCTTCGCCTTTGGCATCTTTTCACAACATCGATGACCCTTACTCGCCTTGCGGTAATCCTTTTGTACCGAGGATAACAAATTTCCTTACTCACGAGGGTGACACTTAGTGTAACTTGCACACATAGTCCCTTAAGAATAACTTTTATCATATTGCTTGCTTTAGGGAAGCGTCTTCCTGAATGATCTTTAAAGATTATTCTTTTGTCATCCATTGTATTATTGCCGGAATGCAATCTCTGAAATTCTCATGATGTCAACTATTATCAAATCACTTTGTCCCTAATTCGTGTTTTGTTCAACTACCGATTCCCATTACTCTGGAGTATAACTTTTCCTTCCGGTAATAACGTTAGAGTCACGAACTTATTTCTCGAAATGAAGATATGACTTTATGGCCTATACTCTTTTGTTGTCTCAAGGCTTGTCACCTCTCGTCTTTTCCTTCACTTTACTATAGTCTCTGTGATTCTATCATGTTTTGATCTACCGTTGTCATCCATGTATCATATCTTACTCATAAGATTAACTCTTTCTTATTTCCCACTAACATTTATGTATTTCACTTTATTCTGAAAACTCGAACAAGACATTCTCCTTCTTCTAACTCTCCTTGCTCCATCCAATGGCTCTTCGGGTTGCCTAACATTCTCTGGTTATAGGAACGGGAGCTACACTAAGGTTATATTTCTCCCGTCTAGGCTTCCAGTGCCTATCTTCTGAATTTTTTTGATCATGCTAGTATTCACATCTAATTGTAATATTCTAGAGTGCACCATCTGGGTGCCTCACAAGGAGATATATTAACACCTTTGTAATATCCTTCGGAAATGTTAACTAACACAAGCAATCCATTTACCATTTTGGATTATTCTAACCCCAGTCTGATTGTGATATCCCGTCCTTTTCTTAAACTACACATGTTAGCCCCCAATAGGGTATACCTGAGATGGGTGTGGCCAATTATACATACCTCTGTTACTGTTTAAGGTAACTCACAATGCTTATATTTTTCTGCCGGAGTTAAAAATACCGATAATCTTCATTAACTGGGTACCTCGTACCCTTCTCATCTTGCTCCTTTTACTTGTTAAAGCTTGTATCTATCCTCTGAATCTCCCATTGCCTTCACCGTAGGGGTGGATAGATATTCTTTCCTTAGGGATGTTTATCAAGAAACTTACACACCTTAGGACACACATGATCTGTTGAATACCTCGAATTTATCCATCATAAGCACGATCCAAAAATTGAGTTGCTCTGACTCAACTCTTCCACAACTATATGTCTTACCAACCGTGTTTCTCGATGTAAGAATCATCGTATTGTGAATAAGATAGAGTTTAGGAAATTGAGTTCCTACAACTGAGCTCTACCACACGTTCTAGAGTAAGAAGAAAGAGTGACGGTCATAAATGCCCTGTAGCCTCATGCTTATAAGTGTGGTGCACAACACACACATAAACAAGACTCTACTAGACACGGCTAGTAGACATCCTAGGACAGAACTGCTCTGACACCACTTTTGTCACAACCTAAACCTATAGGCCGCGACGGGCATCCGGTGTCTTACTCAAACGAGTACCAACGTAACCTATCTTTCTTATCATACTTTCATTGGAAAATGGGCTAGCATGGCCAAATTGTAATGTATAACTATAAGTTGGAAATTATCTAATTATCTACATAATTAGGAATTATCTCAAATTACTTAAAATATTACTCACTTTTAACACACTTTATACACCTTACTATGGTCATGTGGTACCTTATATGGCACTAGTCTATATATATCGGGTATTATAGCTCGGATCGTATTTTATCTCAAACGAAGAACTTTGATGAAACTGATTTTCTTAGCCCCTCACCTTCACGAACTTGTTTGAAATAGCATAATACTTATAATCCCCAAATAATCTCATTCCCGAGCTACGCCGATTAACTTACGACGAAACTTTAATGTACAAAAATACGGGATGTAACATCTTAGTCCCGAGCTTTCATCAATTTATTTATGGCGTACTTTCACGTACGAAAATATAGGGTGTAACATTTTAGGTCATGTTGTATCGGCCGAGGGCATTAAAGTGGATCCTAAGAAGAGTTAGGCAGTTCAAAACTTGCCTAGACCCACTTCAGTTACAGAGATTCGGAGTTTCTTGGGTTTGGCGGGTTATTATGGCTGGTTCATGGAGGGGTGTTCATCCATTGTAGCCCCATTGACTAGGTTGACCAGAAGGGTGCCCCATTCAGGTGGTCCGATGAGTGTGAGTTGAGCTTTCACAAGCTCAAGACTGCCTTTACTACATCCCTAGTTTTGGTGTTTCCCACAGGTTCAGGATCCTACATGGTGTATTGTGACACATCGTGTATTGGGCTCGGTGCAATATTATTATAGGATGGCAGGGTAATTGCATATGCGTCGCGGCAGTTAAAGGTTCATGAGAACAATTACCTTGTTCTTGACATAGAGTTGGCGCCATTGTTCATGCAATGAAGATTTGGAGGAATTACCTCTACGGCATGTAATGTGAGGTATTCATGGATCATTGGAGTCTACTGTATTTGTTCAAGTAGAATGATCTCAATTTGAGGCAGTGAAGGTGGTTAGAGCTGTTGAAAGACTATGATATCACCATTGTGTATCATCCAGGGAAGGCCAATATAGTGGCGATGCCTTCAGTTGAAAGGTTGTGAGTATGGGTAGCCTTGCATATATTCCAGTTTGAGAGAAACAACTAACTTCATATGTTCAGGCCTCGGCCAATCTATTCGTGAGGTTAGATGTTTCAGAGCCTAGTCAAATTTTAGCTTGCACGGTCTATCGGTCTTTGTTGTATGAGCGCATCAAAGAGCATCAGCATGACGATCCCCATTCGCTTGTACTTAAGGACACGGTGGGGCATGGTGATCCTAAGCAGGTTACTATTGGAGATGATGGGGTGTTGTGGATGCAAGGTCGAATTTGTGTGCCCAATACATATGGGCTTCTTGAGTTGATTTGTGAGAAGGCCCACAGTTCGCGGCATTCCATTCATCCGGGTGCCGCTAAGATTTACCGGGATTTGAGGCAACATTATGGATGGAGAATAATGAAGAAAGATATAGTTGCATATGTGTCTCGGTGTTTGAATTGTCAGCCGGTAAAGTATGAGCATTAGAGACCTGGCGGTTTACTTCAGAGGCTTGAGATTCCCAAGTGGAAATGGGATCGTGTTACCATGGATTTTATTGTTGGTCTCCCACGGACGTCAAAGAAATTCGAGGAAGTATAGGTCATTGTGGATAGGTTGACCAAGTCAGCACATTTCATTCCAGTAGCAGTTACCTATCCTTCAGAACAATTTGCTGAGATCTATATCCGTGAGATCCTTCGTCTTCACAGTGTGCTAGTGTCCGTTATTTATGATCGGGGTACGTAGTTCACCTTGCTCTTTTGGAGGGCCATATAGGGTGAGTTAGGCATACAGGTTGGGTTGAGTATAGTATATCACCCCCGGACGGATGGACAACCCGAGCACACCATTCAAATATTGGAGGATATGCTTCGCGCATGCATTATAGATTGGGGGTTCTTGGGATCAGTTCTTGCCGTTTGCAGAGTTTTCCTACAAAAAATTCTACTAATCGAGTATTCAGATGGATCTTTATGAGGCATTATATGGAAGGCGATGTCGTTAGCTAATAGGTTAGTTTGAGACGGGATCGGCTCGGTTGTTCGGTACCGATTTGGTTCGGGATGCCTTGAAAAAGGTCAAGATGATTCACGATCGACTTTGCATAGCTTAGTCTAGGAAGAAGAGTTATACCGATTGCAAAGTCCGTGATGTAGCATTCATGGTTGGAGAGAGGGTTTTGCTTCAAGTTTCACCCATGAAGGGGGTGATAAGGTTCAGAAAGATGGGCAAGTTGATCCCTCAGTATATCATATGGTTTGAGATTCTTGAGAGAGTTGCTGAGGTGGCCTACAAGCTGGAATTGCCTCATAGCTTATTAGCAGTACACCCGGTGTTCCATGTCTCTATGCTCCAAAAGTATCACGGTGATTCCTCCTATGTATTAGATTTCAGCTCGGTCCAATTGAACAAGGATTTGACTTACGACGAGGAGCCGATGGCCATTCTAGCATGGCAGGTCCGGAAGTTGAGGTCTAAGAGCTATCCTTCTATTAGAGTGCAGCAGACAGGTCATCTGAAAATAACTGAATCACCAATCTAGGTAAGTTATGTCCGTTCGAGGACGAATATTTGTTTAAAATGTGGAGAATGTGATGATCTGATGGGTCATTTTGAGTTTTTGCCTATATTTCTGTGTTTTGAGACTTCAATTAGCTCCGTTTAGCCTTTCTTGATTTGTGTGTGCAGTCTGTGTCTTATTCCAGAAAGTCTTCATGTGAAAAATTGAAGAAAATGTGAATTTTTTCCTTAAAAATGGTTTGAGTTGACTACGATCAACATTTTGTATAAGCAGACGCGGATCGATATTTTAACGATTCCATTGGGTCCATATCGTGATTTGAAACTTGGGTGTATGCCCAAAATTAAATTCGGAAGTCCCTAACTTGTAGACGTGATTTATTAAAACCTAGTAAATTGAAGGTTTAAACAACTCCGTAGGTTGACTTTATAGCTATCGAGTTTGGATTTCTATTTCGGGACTTAGTATACATTTATTTGACTATATGTGACTTGTTGGGAAAATTTGCTGCAAAACATATGTGATATGACATGATTCAGACGTTCAATTGTGAATTTTAAAATTCTTAAGTTTCTGTTAAAATTTCATGCATTTTGATGTCTGATTCGTAGTTCTTTATGCTATTTTGGTGTTTTGATTGCGCGCGCAAATTTGTATGATGTTATTACACCAGTGTGCATATTTGGTTTGGAGCCCTAGAGGCTCAGGTGAGTTTTGGATTGGCTACGGATCAATTTTAGATTTAGAAGGTTGTTGGTTTTCATTGTTGCTGATGTCTGATGTTTTGTACTTCGCGATCGTGAAGGGTAACTTGGGAATGGGGAGGTTTTTCTTCTACGCGTATGCAACACAGAGGTCGCGAACGTGAAGCATCGGAGGGAATACCCTTCGCGAACGTGGCCCTTCACTCGCGAACGCGATGGATTAAGGGATTTTGGGGGGGGGGAAAGAATTGTTCTACGCGAACGCGATCCTGGGCTCACGAACGCGATCCTAGGCTCACGAATGCGAAGGCCAGGGGAGACAGACCATCACGAACGTATGTAGCAAACGCGTAGGCTATTCGCGCCGCTTCTCTTCACGATCGCATCAAGCCCTTCGCGAACGCGAATAAGAGTACAAAGTAAGATTTCAAAAGGTATCTCCGAGGCCTGCGAACGCGGAAGCATGTATACCTTGAATCTCCACAGCAAAGTTCGAACAACTAGCTGATGACCAACAAACTCCGTAGTACCTATATCTGCACAAACATGTGCATAAAGAGGAGCATGAGTACACCACAGTGGTACCTAGTAAGTATCAAGACTAACCTCGGTGAAGTAGTGACGAGGGACAGTCAAGACACCTACTGGACTAGATAATCTAAATAAGTATAAATGTGAACTAGCAGGGGACAAGATAAATAAAGAGCTAACCTTGATAACAATAACAAAACAATGCTTGTAATAGGAAACTAAGAGCAACAATTAGAGACATGGAACAAATATGATAACGCTCTAGAGTAAGCTGAACACAGTTTAAGTCCGGTGAGACCAAATAAAGGAACTCAAGTAACAACCCAATAAGAACAACCGCTTTCACACTAGATTTATTCAAGGATTTCGACAAGGTACCAAACCTCATAGTCCCAAATAATGAGTCCCAATTCATGAACCATAATCACTTGTTGTTTACCTTGAAAATGGTAATTACAATTATATTTGATTATATGGTTCTAAAATATACGTAATCTATTTTAATACCAGCTGTTTAGGTAGTTGATATTGGGTGGCCAATGAGAAAATGAAATAAGAGCGAAAGGTGATGGAATTATGCAAACCGAACGGTGGAAGGACGGGGTCTCGAGCTTGATCAGAATGAACCTCGAGGTCGAGCTCAAAGGCTTGATAAGGGGCTGTCGAGAACAATATAGTTGTATTGAAAGCCTCGAGGATGGCTTATTTGTTATCAAAAATGAGAAATAAATGAAGACAACTAATGAACATAATAAATGAAAGGCAATAAATCAGTGAAAAAATTGTAGAGAATGTTTTACTTAGAGAGCAGAGAATGTTCTTATTCTTGTATTGAAAATCACCCCCTTACAAAGTGACAAGGTCCCTCTTTATATATGAGGGGGAATCCCAACATAGTACATGTGTAATTATTACAAAAGAGAGATGGCTGGTACAACCATTTAATGCCATGGTACGGGCCTGTACTATTTTGCGTACTTGGTAAGCTTTAACCACATGCCTTTTGGGGATTTCCCACCTTTCCATGATGGTCTTCGATCTATACTGCTTCGGGGTCATAAATTCTCGATGTGCCCCTTCGATGCCAAAACTTGAACCTTTGAGTGTTTTGAGTGTCGTAATGATCGTAAAATCGGGTTCTTCAATTTTAGCCATATACAGATAGTCCCCGCGTTTCTTAGAGTGGAGTGATAAGAAACGGTCTTGACTTCTCGCCTCTTCTATATCCCTATTATGAGGTCAGTCTCTTCAGAGCATTAAAGGATGTGACATAAAAAACTGAACAGAGGTTGTATTCAACATAATTCTGGAGAAGCCCACGAACAATCATTGGTTCGAACTTTCCGCTTCAAGCATGCCCAAATGGCCTCTATATTTACTTCAATCCCCTGCCTTTTCATAGTTTTACATCTTCTTCAAACCTTCAAACTTTTATTAAGTGTTGTTCACTCTTACCTTCTATCTGTGTTTGCTTCTTCATCTTCTCTCTTCAAAACTCAATTATAACCATGGCAAAAACTTCCAAAACGGTACCACAAAAGGAGGGAGTTGCTTCTTCATCACGCCCATCTAAGGGTATGTCAAAAACTCCTCCTACCATCGAGCAGTGCATCCCTGGTCTTTTCGACACTATCTGTGATTTCACAATTGAAAAACCCCCTTCCTCACCGGCCGATGCGAGCCCATGTCTCGATACATAATTGTAGTATCAAATATAGAAAGGGTAAAACTTGACTGCCGTTGGGGGGAGGCGGCCCGAGTGAAAATCCCTACAGCTAACGAAAGCATAGTCTCGCATAAGGCAGGGTTTCTCAGCGTATAAACATACTCTTTTACCTAAGGCCCCGTAGATTCTTCTTCTCCACCGATTCACCCGGTCATTCTCGACTTTTGTCGTCAATACCGAGTGACACTCGGTAAGATTTATCCTTCTTTTTGGAGGATTGTATATATGATTCGACATATTACCAACATGGTCGAGGGAATGACTTTCACCCTCTACCATTTGATCAGATTATACGTCCCTTATCTCTTCCGAGGGGACAAAATTAAGCTGCACCGTTGATCTGCCAAGGCGTTCTTCGCCTGCATCAATGAGGATAAGGATCAAGGATAAATGAGACGATTTGTTAGAATCAAAACTTCGGAAGTCGTCCCTGCTGATAGGATGCCATTCCCGGAGGAGTGGAATATGAAGCGTAAGTATCCCCATATCAATTATGTTTTACCACCTCTTTTTCTCCTATCAATCTGAATACCATCTCTTTCGACTGTGTAGCCACCGTCTGGTTCCCCGGAGCTCTCACGCCCCAAAATCGAGGGACACAACTGGCGCTCAACCGGGTGGCCCCAGTCAAGCGGACCTGGATTGGCCTCACCTATCCCACGCAGTACCCCGTGATTTCCATATACCTTAGTCATGTGAATTAGAAATTTGAGACTTAACATAAAACTCCAAGTTAAATTCATTTTTACCTCTTATCATTGACAACATATGGTACTAAATACTTGCAAGATACATACAACATACATACTTCTACCACGTGGACCACGATTGTCACTACCCAAAGTACATATCTACAATACCCACGTTATGTCTATGGAGCCTCTACGAGTGATAGGATTTTATACAATACTTGCCGGAAACAAAGCTCCGACTATACCTTACAATACAAAATAGACCCAAAAGAAGGTGACATGAACCACACATGGCTCCGAGAGGAAGTGGGGCTCACCAATTCAATTGCGGAGTGCAGAGGAGGCACTACTGACGGTGGACTGAATTACCTGCCGTAGAACCACCTACATTCATATAAAAAATGTAGCATCCGCGGCAAAAGGGACGTTAGTACTGTGGAATAGTACTAGTATGTATGAACAAACTTTACTCTAAGTAAGACCATCAATGCACAGATAAGAGACAATAATAGAATCAGCAAGCATTGCACAGCAACAAAAACAATCAAAACCACAAGTTCCACAGATCTCCCCTTTTTGCTTTCTAAAAACACCATACTCAAGAATTTCATATATTCTTCATTTCAACGTGATCACATTCCATCCTTATTACCTCGGCCACCCTTATTACCTTGGCTACCCTTATTACCTCGGCTACCCTTATTACCTCACCCACCCTTATTTCTTCGTGTTGCAGCGCGCAACCCGATCCCACCAGACAATCACATTTCTTATCAACATTTCCAATTCACAATTCAATCACAGAGAATTTCATCATAAGGACACAATCTCAGTACAACCAACCATCCATACGATTTCAAGCCACAACATATCTTTCCCAAAACGATGAGTCAAATAAGACACTGCCACAATCAGTGTAGTACGATTAAATCAACCACAAATTCCTGTTTATCATATCATTTCACAGCTCTTAGCACTTAGTCATATTCACATACTTGGGTTCGTTACCAATCTTTCATATCGGCATATTAGGGTACTTAACCAACCTTACACATGGTAAAACATTCACAAGTAAATCGCCTTTTCACAATTTTCGAATAGCAAAATACAGGAATTTCAGCTAGACAGTCAGAGGGTAGGGCTTCATGCCTCAACATATTTAGAACACCCAATTTACACATACTCAGACAGTTAACACGTAGCGACTGTTCCGGCACCAACAAGGTGACTTTACGAAGATTAAAGTTAGCCATACATACCTGGGGTCAGAATTCCTTTTTAACTTTTACTCACAAATCACTGAACCAACTAGTACCGCCAATTTAGTTCACAATTAAACATATTCAACTCAGAATTGGAAATCATGCATACAATTCGAACTCTTTTAAGCATTTTATCGAATGCTAGGTGACCTCATTAGATTACCACCCCTTGTGAAATTTACCCCAACCCTCTTCCCATTTTACTAGATTATGAAGTTTTACTCACATGCATTCATGGGTTCGACCTCCATTTTCAAGA
Organism: Nicotiana paniculata; assembly: GCA_005239505.1. Classification (NCBI taxonomy): domain Eukaryota; kingdom Viridiplantae; phylum Streptophyta; class Magnoliopsida; order Solanales; family Solanaceae; genus Nicotiana; species Nicotiana paniculata. The sequence continues at coordinate 46,577 of ML334702.1, forward strand.
ACCATCCTATGTGTTTTATTCTTAATTAAAATCTGAGAACTTGGGGAAAATGGGGTGAAGACTTACCTCTTTGAGTGAAGAAGATGACACTAACTCGATAGATTCCGGGCTTGAGCGACTTTGAAGAAACAATTTTTTTTTTTGATGAAGAAGAACTTTCCCTCTCAAGAACCCTCTCTCCCTTCTCTCTATTTTTGCTCAGAGATCAATTAAAAATGAAGGGGAGGGGTGTTTTAATGAACTGGGGATCGGATTTTAAAATTAGAAAAATAGGAGCCCGACACCGAAGTGCGGTCAGGAATGCGATCGCATTCCTGACATGTGGTCCGCAGAATCGATCGCAGAATGGCCCTCAAGATGGGCCAACATTTAAAACACACTGTGCAGGCGGATTCATCGGAGTCTCCAAATTCCAAAAAGGCAAAGGCTCAGAAACCCAAGACCAATGCCACGGCCCTATCCTCAATGGCCGCTGAGAGCCTGCGAGCCGAGGAAGGGAGTGATGATACCTGCCCTTTGGTACAAAGGGCAAACCAAAGCGCTGATGCTTTGAGGTGGTCGGATCGAGCCTGCCTTATGCCGATGAGACCCTTGAAGAGGGTTCGCGTACAACCCCCGAGTCGTTTGTCGGACATGGCACAATCCATACTGATGAGCTCAAGGGGCCCATTTCTGATACTTCTCGGGGTGAGAGGAGGCCTTGATGGAGGCCGATGTTGCAGGTGGATTGTAGTCGGGCCCATTGTTTTCCCCTGGGGAAATACGAGATGCCCGGGACGGGAGTGCCCCCGGTTTGGGAACTTCATACGGAGAGGGCGATGCCATCAGATATTATTTTGAAGGTGTTGAGGAGGAGGCCGATATCGATGCCCCTGTTGCGCTCGAGGACGCCGAAAGGCTTCAAAAGCAGGTAATCTTCTTTGATATAATATTCTATGCCTTGAATTTCTATTCTTTCTTTTCTTACTTTCTTCTTTTGTGTTGTAGGCCAAGAGGCTGTATGACCAAGCCTTCTCTAAGATTCAAGAAGATTTGATTCATCGTGGATAGGATCTTGAGAAGCTCATAACGGACTCAGTTGAGCTTAAGGAAGAGGTGTTGAGCAACCTCTGGGCAGGCTCGGAGAGGGCGCTCCAAGAAAGGGCCAATTATATCGAGCAGGTACTCTGGCACTCAATATTCTTACCTTTTATCGCCATGCTCGGTGTTAATTAGCTTGTCTTCTGCATTTTTTAGATTAGGTAGAAGGGCGCCCTAGCGGGGAAGCTCCGAGGGGATATTGTGGCTAAGAACGCTGAAATCCTTGAACTAGCGCGGCTGAACGATGCCGTGGCTTCGGAGAGGGACACGCTTCGGGATAAGATATCCTCAACTCAATTGAGGTGCTCGAGAGGAGGCTGCTGCATTTTCTGCGGGAAAATCTGAGGTCGATGAGTTTGTCTCTTTATACAGAAGGGACGCTGCTGCAGCGAATGATTGGGCCAGGGAGATATCCGAGAAGGCCGAGCTAAAGTTGGCTCAGGCAGTTGCTTATGCTCGCTTGCAAGCCAGGAGGCAAGCCTTCGAGGAAGTGAGTGCTAAGGGTGTTGATCTCTTTGCCGAGATCGAAGAAGCCAGGGCCCTGGAGGAAGAATCGGTAATGCTGACTACGTCAGACGAGGGCTCTAAGATCGGCTCAAGCGGCAGCGAAGGCGAAAAGTAGATTCACCTACTATTTTTCCTTTTTCCCTTTTTTGTATATTGGGACCCTCAGGGGAAATTTTTGTAGAAACACCCTTGTAAATGCATTTTTGAAATAAAATATATCTTTGTTATACACCTCCCAAACTTTTCCCTGTAATGCTTTACACAAAAGTTGTCTTTCAAGCTTCGATTTTAGCCCTTCGGAGCCCGTACTTGTAATAGTAGATCCCCTCGAGATCGGACACCTTCTCGAGGCTAGGTCAGCATGGGAGTTTCGATCCCTCGAATACTGCGTGACAGTGTCATTTATGTGACATGACCGTGAAGTGACCGAAGTGGCCCTGCCGAAACACTTCCCCAAAAGCAATGACAACTTTGTTAGAATTAATTAGCTTTCAAAGTAGTTGAATAGTCTCCGCTTGTTCTGTATATATACTTGCTTCCTCTTTATTTTAAGTCTTGCAACTTTGCAAAACTAGCTTTCTTTTCATCGTTCTCTTCCTTTTCTCATCTTGCTAAGTTGTTTTCATTTCTTCTTCTTTACCTTTGCTTGAATAGTTATGGCTGCCGTGCCCGAATCCGTTAACCATGAACAGGGAAATTTTACCTCTGCTCCTAGCCTGGCCGGTGGTACACTGCCGGTGTATGGTGATTTGACCTCGTGTTATTTTGGTCCGAAGAAATACTTTGCACTAGAGAAACCCTTCGATGCTCCTGGCCATCGAGAGCACGCTTCGAGGTTTATTCGATCGATAGAGGAGAGTTACCTCGAGGCCGTGAGGAGAGATTACAGATGGGGAGAAAATGTGATGCTGTAGATACCTTCCCGAGAAGAGAATATTATGGCCCATGTACAGGGATTCTTGACTGTGTATACGTACCCATTTACATTAGGCCCTCTCGATCGACTTGTGCTCGAATTCTACAAAAGGTACGAGTCACCCTGACTCAGATTCATCCGTCCTTTTGGTGGATAGTGCTGATGATGAGGTACTTTATCGAAAAGGCTGAGCTCGGTTTAACCTTAGCCACCTTATTAGATTATACCGGCCTCAACATTGTCGAGGCGAGATTGCGTTACGATGCCGGTCCACCAAGCCTTTCATAGCCAGCGATGATGAGGACCGGAATGGCGGATGGATGAGTCAATTTGTCCGAGTGAGGACCATCGATATCATTCTTGTGGAGTTCCTGCCATATCCCGAAAAATGGAACTTCAAACGTAAGTACCATGTCGTACCTTAGTATCCTTTACTCTTATCGATTTATAAGAGTGTTTATTTTTCTCTTTCTCACCGGTCTCGTGGATGCCAGAGGAGGTCCCCGGTCTTGCAGACTGGACTTGGAGGCTGGAAGCTTCCTCAACATATGACGAACGCAAGTGGCGAGATCTGTCGAAGGGAAGATGGGAAGCAAAGCACCACGATATGAGCAGTGTGGTTGCCTTTTGAGTAGCACATTCTTTTATGTGTAGTAACTCTGCTGCCGTAGATGTTGGTGGATTCTCCAAGGTAAGACTGTGTCCCTTTGAGGAGAAGGAAGGCCTGTCAGCTTCAGAACTTATGGAGGATAATAACCGAAAAGATCCTCTACGGATGAGGACATTCTCAATGAGGCAGGGCCTTCCCCGAGACATAAAAGAGATGACGTTGCTGAGGAGGACTTTATATATGTCGGGCATTCTGTGGACATCAACTCTCCTCGGGAAGATGATTCTTCGTCTACGGCTCGAGCCGGTGTCTCTCCCGAGGTTGCCGATTCTATTAGGCCTGAGACCTCTAATTTCTAGGGAGAGGTTCCTCGAGAGAGAAAGAGCAAGAGTCCTCCACCATCGTCTGCTTCCGCCCTCGAAGGTACTTCGAGGGACGTTCCGGGCCGGGGGCTGCTCGAACCAAGTGGCGTCTCAAGTGATCATGCCCCTTCCAGGAGTGGTTCAACTGGGGCCGATGGGGCCAGGCCAGTAGACGCATTCTCGACTTTTGAGGAGGCTCTGCGACTCTATTCTGAGGTGAGTTTCGGTTGGCTTTGTTGGTTTTTCAGTTTTGTATTTTCATTTTTTGAATTGACGCTTCTTTTTCGTAGGCTTTTGACAAGATCAAGTCCGAGCTGCTCCGTCGTGAGGCCAAGTTGCGGGAAACCTTGGGCAAGGAGAATTCTCTCAGGCTTCTTTGTTATGAGAAGACAAAAGAATTGATATATTCCTTCGATCGGAGGTGAATCAAAGCCGAGATTACGAAGGCAATCTTGAGAAACAAGTATTCCTTATTTTCAGGGAGTATGTGCTTCCTTTCTTGCCTTCAAGAATTAATGTTTTGGTGTTTCAGTTTCATAGAAAGACAGAAGCGTTAGACACATTTGGGGCGAAGTCGGGCAGGTTAATTCCGAATGCAATGCGTTGAAGGCGCATAAAGGCATTCATGCAGCGGCCCAAAGGAATGCTTTGGCCAAGGCTTCTTTCCTCGAGATACAACTTTGCAATGCATGAGAAGATAGCTCATTTCAGACGATCAGGATTGCCAAGCTCGAGACTAATATTTTAAATATGAAGGTCGAGGTCGTGGACGCCTGAGATGAAGCTGATGAAGTTCGAGAAAGGCCGATAAGAAAGTGGCTGTTTATTGAAAAGATGCAACTGATGCTCGGGATGAGCTGAGGGAGCTTTTGACATAGAGAGGAGGGGAAATGAGTATGCCCGATGAAGGTCTCGGAGGGAGACTCTCGAAGAGATTCATGGTAGGGGATTTGATCTCTCGGAAGAGATAAAGCAGGGCAAGGCTGGTGAGATTGAAGCCAAGTTTTTCCTTTCTTCCTGTGCCGATGCTGATATTTGAAGGCTTCCGAGGAAGCTGGTCCCAAGGCCAGACTAGGTTTTCCTTCCTTGTTCTTTGTAAAGACTCTTGTGGGAGCATTGTAAATGCATATTTGTAATACACACACACACACACACACACACACATATTCTTTGTTTTTTTCTTATTTGCTTGTCGATAACTATTTACCTTGAAAAAGGTAATTACAATTATATTTGATTATGTAGTTCTAAAAATATGTGATCTATTTTAATACCGGTTGTTTAGGAAATATATGATGAGTATGAAGTGAAAAAAATGAAATAAGTGCGAAAAGAACAAGATTAAGCCAACCAGGCTCTGAAGAGGCCAGTCTCGAGGGTGGTCGGGCAGGCCTCGAGGTCGAGCTCGAGGAGCATGGCTAAGGGATATGGACGATAGTATAATAGTATTGAAGGCCTTAAGGTTGGCCTATTTATGATCAATAATAATCAATAAATGAAGAATAACTCAAGAACACAATACATGAGAAGCAATAATTTAATGAGACAATTAAAGAGAATGTTTTTAGAGAGTACAGGATGTTCTTGTTTTTGTATTGAATATCATCTATCTTTACAAAGTGACAAGGTACCCTTTATATATGGAGGGATCCCAACATAGTACATGTGTAATTAATGCGAAGAGAGGTGGCTGGTACAACCATTTAATGCCACGGTACAGGCTTATACTATTTGTGTACTTTGTCATATTTGACCACTTGCCTTTTGGGAGTTTCCGCATTCTCATGTCGACCCTTGATTTGTATTACCTTGGGGTTGAGGACCCTCGACGTGCCCCTCGATGCCGAGCTCGGTCCTTCAAACCTTTGCCTTTACCGAAGTGGCAACAAAATCGGGATCTCCAATTTTAGCCGTGTACAGATAGTCCCTGCATTTCTTAGAATGAAGAGATAAGAAATGGTTTTGAGCTTCCGCCCCTTCGACACTCCTATTATGATGTCATTCCCTTCAAAGCATTAAATGAGGTGATGCGAAAAGTTGTGCAGAGGTCGCTGTCAACACAATTCTCGAGGGGCCCATGAACCATCACAGGTTCAATTTTCCCGCTTCAAGCTCATCCAAAGGACCCCTATAAATACTACAATCACGCCTTTCGTAGTTTGGCATCTTCTTCTTCAAACCATCAGATTTCATCTAAGTGTTCTCTCTTTTTATCTTCTACCTGCTCACCTTTTTCCCATCTTCTCACTACAAAACTTGATAGCCACCATGGCAAAGACCTCCAAAACGGTTCCACAAAATGAGGGGGTGCTACTACATCACGCCCGTCTAAGGGAAAATCAAACCCCCCTACCATTGAACAATGCATTCCTGGCACTTTCGACACCATTTCTGACTTTTCAATAGAAAACCCCCTTCTAAAACGTGCCGATGTGAGCCCATGTCCCGTTATATAAGCGTAATATCGGACGTTGAGAGGGTCAAACTTGGCTTCCACTGGGGGGAGGCAGCCCGAGTAGATATCCCCATGGCCGACGAAAGCATAGTCACGCACAAGCCTGGCTTCCTTAGCGTCTATACATACCCCTTCACCTTAGGCCCCGTCGATTCTTCTTCCCCACCGGTTGATCCGGTGATTCTTGATTTTTGCCGCCAATACCGAGTGACACTCGGTTGGATCTATCCTTCTTTTTGGAGGATTTTCTACATGTTTCTTCATATTTCCAACATGGTCGAGGGAATGACCTTCACCCTCGACCATTTGATCAGATTATATAGCTCTCGACTTACCCGTGGGGGCCTTATTTAATTACACTGTCGATCTACCAAGGCGTTCCTCGCCTACATCGACGAGGATAGGAACCGAGGGTGGATGAGTTGATTCATCAGAGAAAAACCTCTGATATCATCCATGCTGACAGAATGCCATTCCTGGAAGAGTCGAACATGAAACGTAAGTATCTTCCACTCGAGCGTTCTTTCGTTGTCTCCTTCTCTTTCGACTGATTTGCTTTTAATTGTGCAGCCACTGTTTGGTTTCCCGGTGCGATTCAGGACCTTCCGAGGTGGATCAAATGCTTAGACTCTGCTTTCCCATACAACAAACGTGTATGGAGTAAGCTGGCCAAAACACGATGGCAGACCAAGAACCACGTTCCTGTTGTTACCGCTTTCATATTCTTTGTGAGAATTTTTGTTGATGACGCTTTTGACATAATATACTTGTGTAGGCCTTGGTGAAGGCGTGCTGATGAGACCGCCTTCACCTGGTGAGAAAGAGGCCCGAAGGCTGCAAAAGATAAGAAAAGGAAAAAAGAGGCCTCAGAAGAGTCTCCAAAATCAAAAAGGGCAAAGGCTCGGATGCCTAAAACTTATGCCACGGTCATATCTTCGACGCCAGCTGAGATTTTGCGGGACGAGGAAGAAACTGACGATGCCTCCCCTTTGTAAAGGGCATGGCGAAGTGATGATGCATCGAGAGTCGCTGGGCTTTCGCCTGTTGAGCTAGAGGCGGTTGATGCGGACCCGTCGTGCGTAGAGGAGACCCTTGAGGAGGGCTTGGGTGCATTCCCCGAGATGCTCATCGGTCATGGCACAGTCTGTGGTAAGGAGCTTGGGGGGCTTGCTACTGGAGCTTTCCGAGATGGGGAAGAAACCTTGATGGAGGCCGACATCGCTGGTGGATTTCACTCGGGCCCATCATTCTCTCCATGGGAGATACGGGATGCTCAAGTTAGGGGTGTCCCTGGTCCAGAGACCTCTCGTGGAGAGGAGGATGCATTCAGAGACTACTTCTAGGGGGTAGATAAGGAGAGCGATGTTGATGCCCTAGTTTCCCTCGAGGAAGCCGAGAGGATCCAAAAGAATGTGACATTTGAGAACAATATACCCATTTTCTGATCTTCTATTCTCGTTTTTTTATTTCCCTTCTGTGTGTTGCAGGTCAAGAGGCTATATGACCAGGCCTTCTCCAAATTTCAAGATGAGTTGACTCATCGTGGAGAGGAGCTTGAGAAGCTTATGACGGGGTCAGTCGAGCTCGAGGCTTTGTGCGCTCGAAGGGAGGAGGAACTGACCAACATTTTAGGCAAGCTTGGAGAGAGTACTTCGGGAGAGGTCCGATTTATCCGAGTAGGTATGCTAGTATCCACATTCTCACCTTTTAGTTGTAATGTTTTGGTGTTGATTGACTAATTTTCTGCTTCTCAGATGACGCAAAAGGATGCCCTGGTGGAGCGGCTTCGAGAAGAGGTTGGGGCAAGGACGCCGAAGTCATGGAACTGGCTCGACTGAACGATGTCGCGGCTTCGGAGAGGGAGGTGCTTCAGGGGAAGGTATCCTCAGCCAAAGATCTTCTCCGAGGTGCTTAGGAGGAGGCTGTTGCTCTATCTGCGGCCAAGGCCGAGGCTAGTGAATATTTATCTTCGTACAAGAGGGATGTCGCTGCTGCAAATGCTCGGGCAAGGGATATATATGAGAAGGCTGAGCTGAAGCTGTCTCGGGTGGTTGCCTATGCTCGTGCACAAGACAAGAGGCAGGCCCTCGAGAAAGTGAGCGCCAGAGGTGTCGATCTCTCAACCGAGATTGAAGAGGCCCGGGCCCTGGAGGAGGAGTTGACAATGCCGATTACATCGAACGAGGGCTCTGAAAGTGGCTCTGACAACGGTGGAGACATAAAATAATTTTTCTTTCTTTCTTATGTGGGATCCTTCGGGGGAAATTCTGTAAAGAACACTTTGTAACTATATTTTTTGGAAATAGAACATTTTACATCATATTTTGCGTAAACATAGTTCCATGACTTTTTCCCCTCAATATGACTTTTACGCTTTGATACTTTGCTTCCTCAGAACTCATACTTGCAATAGTAGATTTCCTCGAGATCGGTCACCTTCTTGAGGTTATGTCGGCTTGCAAGTTTCGATTCCTTGTATCTCCTACGACGATACTATTCATGTGACGTGACCATGAAGTGATCGAGGTGGCCCCACCGGTACACTTCACCAAATGCCATGACGACCTGTCAGAAATTGAATGGCCTTTAAGGCAAGGTTGGCCACCTTTCCATCTATAAATGTTCTCGCTTCTCCTTCATTCTAACTCTTGCATTTTTGCGAAAAAACTCTCAGCTTTTCTTTCATCTTTCTCATTCCTTTTTCTATCTTTGCAAAAGCGAGTTACGCTTCTCCCTTGATACATCTACTTTGAGTAACTATGGTTGTTGTTCCCAAATCCGTTCACCAAGAAGAGGGAAATTCTTCAACTGCCCCTAGTCTGGCCGGTGGCATACCGCCGGTGTATAGCGAGATGACCTCGTGCTGTTTTTTTTATAAAAAATGACTTTGCAGTAGAGAAACCCTACGATGACCCGGGCCATCGGGAGCATGCCTCAAGGTTCGTTCGATCGATCGAGGAAGACCACCTCGAGGTCGTGAGGAGAGACTGCGGATGGGGAGAAAATGTGGTGCTGCAGATACCCTCTCGAGATGAAAACATCATGACCTTCGTAAAGGGATTCTTGACAGTGTACACATACCCGTTTACATTGGGCCTCCTCGACCAACTTGTGCTCGAGTTCTGTAAAAGGTACCGAGTCACCTTGGCGCAGATCCATCCGTCCTTTTGGCGGATAGTGTCGATGATGAGGTATTTCACTAAAATGGCAGAGCTTGATTTTACCCTTAGCCACCTCATTAGGTTATATCGGCCTCAGCATTGTCGAGGCCTGATTGCGCTGCGACGTCGGTCCACACGCCTTATTGCCAGCGATGATGAGGACCAAAACGGGGGTGGATGAGTCGTTTTATTCGGGTGAGGACCGTCGACGTCATACCGTGGAGCTCCTACCTTTTCCCGAAAAATGGAACTTCAAACGTAAGCACCATGTCGTGCCTTAGTGTCTCTTGTTCTTATTAACTTATAAGGGTGCTTATTTTTCTCTTTTTCAGCGGTTATGTGCATGCCCGGGGAGGTCCACGATCTTATGGACTTGACTCGGAAGTTGGCAGCTTGCTTGACATATGACGAGCGCAAGTGGCGTCACCTCTCGAGGGAGAGAAGGGAGGCAAAACACCACGGTATGAGTCGTGTCCCTTTTGATAAATGTTTCCTTTCATGTGTTCTAACTCTGATGTCATAGGTGTTGGTGGGTGCTCCGGAATGAGGTTGTGTCCCTTCGAGGAGAGTGAAGGCCCGAGGGAGAACAACAGTCGAAAAAGATCCTCTATGGATGAGGACATTCTTGATGAGGCAGGGCTTTCTCGGAGGCATAAAGGAGACAACGTTGCTGAGGAGAACTTCATATACGTCGGCCATTCTACGGACGTCGGCTCCCTTTGTGATGATGATTCTTTATCTACGGCTCGGGCCGGGGGCCCTTCTAAGTTTGCCGGTTCTGCCAGCCCTGGGACCTCTAATATTGAAGAAGGGGTTCCCTGAGAGAGGAAGAGCCAGAGTCCTCCACCGTCGAAGTACCTTCGAGGGATGCTTGTGACCAAGGGCCGCCAAGACTGATTGAGGTTTCGAATGGGCATACCCCTATTGAGAGTGGTTCGTCTGGGGCCGATGGGGCCAGGTCAGTAGATGCGCGTTCAACTTTTGAGGAGTCTCAGTGGCTCTGCTCCGAGGTGAGTTCCGATCGGCCTTGCTGGTTTTTTAGTTATAAATCATCATTCTTTGAATTTGAAGTTCCTTTCTTGTAGGTTTTTGACAGACTCATGGCCGAATTGCTTCACTGTGAGGCCCGATTGTAGGAAACGTTGGGTAAGAAAAGATCTCTCAAGATTCTTTGTAATGAGAAGATAAAAGAGTTGATACATCTTCGAGTGGAGATTCATCGGAGCCGGATCTATGAAGGCAAACTCGAGCGCCAGGTAACCCTTGCCCTATAGGGGTATGTGCCTTCTTTCTCGCTTTTGGGAGTTAATTCTTTGGTATTTCAGTTGCAGGAGAAGACAGAAGCGTTGGACAACCTTTGGGGCAAGGTCGGGCAAGTTAGGTCTGAATGTCAAGTGTTGAAATCGCAGGTAGGTGTACATATTGCGGCCCAAAGGAATGCTTTGGCTAAGGCTGCTGCCCTCGAGATACAACTTCGAAATGCCCGGGAAGATAGCTCAGTTCAGTCGAGCATGTCACGCCCCAAATTCGAGGGACGCGACCGGCACTCGACCAGGTGACCCCCAGTCAAACGAACCTGATTTGCCTTTCCCACCCAATGCGTTTCCCCGTGTTGATAACCTGCATTATTTATGTGAAGCGGTGAGATAAGCTTAAAAGTGGGTGAATACCACATTAAGTTCAATTTATGCATATTAGATACGCCACTTCCCGATACGGACCACGATTACAAATTCATACAACCACTGCCCAAAATACACATATACACCCACATAGTGTCTACGGAGCCTCTAAGAGTACTATACAATACTTGCCGGCAACAAGGACCCGACTATACTTTACAATACCTAATACACTCAAAAAGGAGAAGGCCTGAACTACACATGGCCCCGAGAGGAAATGAGGCTCACCAGTACAGCTGAAAAGGGTGAGGAGAAGGCACCACTAACGGCAAGCTGCGCAACCTGCTATGGACCCACCTACATCCATATAAAAGATGCAGCACCCCCGGCAAAAGGGACGTTAGTACTGTGCAATAGTACTATGTATAAACAAACTTTATCCCAAGTACAATCAAGCAAAAATACACAATTAGGGAACGGCAAAAGAACCAATTAATCAATGCACGAGGAAGGAAACAACCAAAATCAAACAAGATGCACAATCTCTCTTTTTTCCCTTTCAACATCATCATATTCAAGAGCTCATAGATTTTCATTTCAGTAGTGATAACGATCACATTTCATCCTTATTACCTCGGCCATCCTTATCACCACAACCCATCAACCTTATTACTTTGTGTTGCGGCGCGCAACCCGACCCCGCCTGACAATTTTAATTCATAGCACAATCGCAAACAATTTCATCACAAGAATCACCATTTCAAGGAATACAAATTCATATCAACGACTCATTTATTTGGGCCCAAGGCACCATAACCCTTATCAAGTAGTAATTCATGAACACGGTGTTGCCATAATCGCTCAATTCAGTTGCATTGTTTCACAATACTCTTT
>MDKI01201504.1:0-15068 GCA_005239505.1 Nicotiana paniculata
GCCATATTTTCTGACGTTTATGCTCTCAGTTAGCTCGGATTCCATTTTCAACTCACCTGCACAACTCCATTAAGCACACATGACGTGTATTTTTATCTTTAAAACACCTAAAATGCACGGTATATGATGCTAAAAATCATGAATTCTAGCCACGCATCAGAACCCTTCTCAATGGGGTAACCCAAACAAATCTTGTGCATACCATTCCGGCATGAAAGGACACACCATCGAAGAATGTCGCTCTCTGAAGGACAAAATACAGGCTCTCATCGACAACAAGATTATTATGGCAAAAGATCCCACTCCGAACGTTCGCGACAATCTTCTGCCAGACAATAAAGGTAGAGGTATCCATATGATTGAAATAGAAGATGATTCCCGAGGTGTCAATCGGGTTGATCGCAGAAGGCGATGACCCAAAGAAACCCGCAGTCACTCTCAAACCGATCATAGTCCAGATTCAACCATCTGAGACCGCTGAGGTGAATGTGTCTATACCGTTTGAGTTTGAAGTAGCACAACCTGTAAAGTCACCAGTGCCAATTGAACTTGAGTTTGTATCTCCAGCAAATGCACCAGCATCATTCGAGGTCACAGTCTTACCACCCCGAACACACATTCCGTTTGAAGTAAGGATGGCTGCACCAATTCCGGTGGCAATGTCAACCATGACACCCTTCTATTCAAATTCTATCCCTTGGGATTACACAGCCGAGGCGAGAAGGAAAGGCAAGGTCAGGTGTGAGGAAGAAATCGCAACACAGGGTATGACAAGAATTGTGTCTACACCCCTGAGCATCTGGCCGAGTCAAGCAAGCAAGCTACCAACCGGCCTCCCCTTATCGAAACAGGTCCTGATGACCTTTGGAGAAAGGTACAAGCTAAGGAGTATTCAGTCATCGACCAGCTGAACAAGACACCGGCACAGATATCCATCCTCTCTCTACTGCAGAATTCCGAAACACACAGAAATGCTTTGTTGAAAGTGTTGAGTAAAGCATATGTGCCAAACAACATCACTAGTGGGGAAATGACCAATACGGTAGGCCAGGTACTGGAGAGCCATAAAATCACTTTTCATGAGGACGAGCTACCACCTGAAGGATTGGGGCACAACAAAGCGCTGCACATCACAGTGCAATGCGAAGATCATTTCATCACAAGAATCTTGATCGATGGAGGTTCCAGTCTTAACATATGTCCGTTGAACACTTAAGAAATTGGGTAAAGGGATCCATGAGATAAGGGATGAAGCGATCAATGTGAAAGCCTTCGACGGTTCTCAGAGGTCCACCATGGGGGAGATTAGTCTATGTCTGCAGATGGGACCGACTTGGTTCGAAGTGAATTTCCAGGTGATAGATTTGCCAGCATCCTACAACCTGTTGTTGGGACGACCTTGGATTCATGCTGCTGGGGCCGTAGCATCAACACTACATCAGGCGGTAAAATTCGAGTGGAACCACCAAGAGGTGATTATTCATGGTGACGGTAGCAACCCCATTTATAGTCGTCAAACTATTCCGGTGATTGACGGAAAAAGGAAGATAGCGGAGGAACTTACCACCACATTGAACGGGTCAATGCTATCAACAAGTTCAAGTGGTGGGACAACAAGATTGAGAGCATCCTGGACTAGAGAGGATATAATCCAGGCAAAGGGCTCGGTAAGGACCTCCAAGGGATCACGAAGCCCATAAAGCTCAAGGAACATGGCACCACTTTTGGTCTGGGGTATGAGTACACTTTGCAGGAATTCAATGACTGGTCGCCACCTTGGCGCGGTCCCTATTACCCTTTGGAGAATCTGATACCTCATCTTGAGCAGACTTTCAAGCAGGCCGACACTATTTACGATTCAAACGAGGAAGAAGCACTTGCACCAATGAGGAGTTTGTTCTTAGAGGATGAAGATATGGATTGCTGTTTTGTTCTCGAGGGGGAGGGGGAGGGGAAGGAAGGCCCTTCCATACAAACTGTAATCAAGGGGACATATCTCAAGAACTGGTTTATCAAGACAATTAAAGCCCAACGAGCCTCGGGGTAGCAAGGCTAAAACAAGCATTATTTACTGTTTTATTTACTAAAAGATTTTCCTTTTCCTGCATTTTTCAATTTCTTCAATAAAGATCTTCAATGTTCAAAACAGTTATTCAATCTATCAAAGAATCTTCTAAATTTCTCTTACGAATCTGATATTTATTGCTATTGTTTTCTCTTATTACTTTATTTATACAACATTACTATTACTTGTCTTGATGAACCGATGACTGTGACATGCAACGAGACAACGCAGCAAACAGACATTGATTCAGATGAAGACGACATACCGGACGATATTGTCAAAGAAGTTGAGAACTTTGAGATCATACCTAAGTATAACCTGGATGAGACCGAAGTTATCAACCTGGGGGATTCATAAAACGTCAAGGAGACTCGCATCAGCATTCATTTGTCACCATCAGAAAAGAAAGAATACATAGAGTTTCTAAGAGAGTATGAGGACGTATTTGCAGGGTCGTATGATGACATGACTGGTCTAAGTACGTCTGTTGTGGCTCACAAACTGCCAACCAATCCAATGTGTCCACTAGTGAAACAAAATCTCAGAAATTTCAAACCCGACATGAGTTTGAAAATCAAAGAAGAAGTTACCAAGAAGATCAACGCCAAAGTTCTCCAGGTAGTGGAGTACCCGACATGGTTAGCCAACATTGTACCTGTGCCAAAGAAGGACGGGAAGGTCAGAGTCAGCGTCGACTACCGGGATCTCAACCGTGCCAGTCCGAAGGACGACTTCCCCTTTCCAAATATAAACATTTTGATTGATAACTGCGCCAAGCATGAATTACAGTCCTTCGTGGATTGCTTCGCTGGTAATCACCAGATTTGGATGGATGAGGAAGATGCTGAGAAAACGACGTTCATTATGCCATGGGGAGTATATTGTTATAAGATGATGCCATTCGGTGTAAAGAATGAAGGGGCCACCTACATGAGGGCCATGACCACCATATTCCATGACATGATTCACAAGGAGATCGAGATGTACGTGGATGATGTCATTATCAAATCAAAGAAAGATGCTGATCACATGGAGAATTTGGGGAAGTTCTTCAATAGATTGAGAAAATACAATCTGAAACTAAACCCCGCGAAGTGTGCATTCGGGGTTCCTGCTAGGAAGTTGCTGGGATTTATTGTAAGCCGCCGGGGAATAGAGTTGGATCCGTCAAAAGTCAAAGCCATTCAAGAGCTACCACCACCAAGGAACAAGAAAGATGTGATGAGTTTCTAGGGGAGGCTTAATCACATCAGCTGGTTTATAACACAATCTACAATCATCTGTGAGCCAATCTTTAAGATGCTAAAGAAGGACGCTGCGACTGAGTGGACCAACGATTGTCAAAAGGCTTTTGACAAAATCAAGTAATATTTGTCAACACTGCCTGTCCAAGTACCGCCCGAGCCAGGCAGACCTTTACTGCTCTATCTTGCAGTATTAGATGGAGCTTTCAGCTGCGTTCTGGGGAAGCACGATGAAACAGGAAGGAAGGAACAAGCTATTTATTACCACAACAAGAAGTTCACTCCATATGAGGCCTGGTATTCTCTATTAGAGCGTACCTGTTGTGCTCTAACTTGGGTCGCCCAAAAGCTGAGGCATTACTTCTGTGCCTACAAAACATATCTCATACCAAGGATGGATACATTAAAATACATCTTTAAGAAGCCCATGCCCACTGGGAAGCTAGCCAAGTGGAAAATCCTGCTGAGCGAATTCGACATTGTTTACATGACTCAGAAGGCAGTTAAAGGACAAGCTCTGGCAGACCATCTTGCTGAGAACATATTTTCCTGATGAGGAGGTATCATTCATTGGAGAAGACATTGCAGAATCCTATGATGGTTGGAGGATGTTCTTGGATGGAGCAGAAAACTTCAAGGGAGTCGGTATTGGAGCAGTCCTAGTATCAGAGACCGGTCAGCATTATCCGATATCCACCAAACTCAGGTTCCCTTGCACCAACAATATGGCCGAATATGAAGCCTGCTTCTTGGGGCTCAATATGGCCATTGGCATGAACATCCAGGAACTGTTAGTGATCGGTGATTCAGACTTATTGGTACATCAGGTACAAGGAGAATGGGAAATAAAGAATTCCAAGATACTTCCATACCTGCACCACGTACAGGAATTAAGAAAGAGGTTCACAAAGATAGAGTTCCGGCACGGCCCCAGAATCCATAATGAGTTCGCCGATGCATTAGCTACTTTGTCCTCAATGATCCATCATCCGGACAAGATTTCATTGACCCTATTCCCATTAAGATCCATAATCAGCCAACTTACTGTGCCCATATCGAAGAAGAAGCAGACAAAAATCCCTGATTTCATGACATTGATAAGTACTTGGCAAAAAGAGAATACCCCGAGCTTGCAAATTCCACTCAGAATTGCACACTTCGGAGATTGTCCAATAATTTCTCCCACATCGGAGGAATCCTATATAGGAAGACTCCCGATTTGGGGTTATTAAGGTGTGTTGACGCAAAGAAGCATCAAAACTATTGGAAGAAATTCATGATAGGACCTGTGGCCCACATATGAACTATTTTGTTTTAGCAAAGAAAATACTCCGAGTTGGTTACTTTTTGAAGACTATGGAAATGGACTGCATCCAGTATGTTCGGAAATGCCACCGCTGCCAGATACATGGGGATATGATAAAGGTGCCTCCAAGTGAGCTCAATGCAACCAGCTCACCATGGCCGTTCGTCACTTGGGGTATGGACGTTATTGGACAAATTGAGCCTGCCGCTTCCAATGGCCACATGTTCATTTTGGTCTTCATTGACTACTTCACTAAGTGGGTCGAAGCAGCCTCCTACAAAGCAGATACTAAGAATGTTGTGGATGACTTTGTCCGCGACCGCATTGTTTGTCGGTTCGGAGTTCCAGAGTTAATCATCACAGACAATGGTTCTTATCTCAACAGTGACTTGATGAAAGCTATGTGTGAAAATTTCAAGATCAAACACAAGAATTCCACAACATACAGACCTCAGATGAATGGAGCCGTAGAGGCCGCTAACAAAAACATCAAGAAGATACTAAGGAAGATGACATAAAGGCACAAGCAGTGGCATGAAAAGTTATCATTCGCTTTATTGGGATACCGCACCACTGTCCCACATATGCTAGTTTATGTTACAGAGGCTGTAATTCCTGCCGAAGTGGAGATTCCATCTCTAAGAATTATGCAGAGTGGGTAAGAAGCCATTATGAGCAACTAGCCCTCATAGACGAGAAGAGAATGAATGTAGTATGTCATCGTCAACTATATAAGAACAGAATGGCCAGGGCCTTCAACAAGAAAGTCAAGCCGAGACGATTCACACCATGGCAGCTGGTGTTAAAGAAAATCTTTCTACATCAAGATAAAGTCAAGGGGATGTTCTCTCCCAATTGGAAAGGTCCGTACATGGTTCATAGAGTGCTGACAGGAGGAGAACTCATACTTGCAGAAATGGATGGAGAAGTTTGGTCGAAACCGATCAATTCAGATGTAGTCAAGCGCTATTATGTGTAATCTTTATGCTTTCTCAATGATGTAATTTGAACTACGCCTGACCTGATTCCCGTTTAAGAGAGGATACGTAGGCATCCATATGGGTTTGGTCATAATTCAATAAAAATTTATTTTTCCCCGCATTTGGAAAGGGGCAGAATTTTGAGGAGGACCCTCAAAATTCTGAAGCAAGTAGCAGTCCACAAGCATTCACCCAGCCAATTGGGGCAGAATTTTGAGGAGGACCCTCAAAATTCTGAAGGAAGTTCAGCCAGTTGCCGCGCGAGCAGCAGTCAGAGGTGTCCACCCAGAAAACTGGGGCAAAATTTTTAGGAGGACCCTCAAAATTCTGTAGCAGGAGAGGTCACAATGTCTCAAGCCGTGTCATGTCGTCGGTTCATCTAAAACTATTTTAGATTATATATTATATTTTTACAAAAATCATGCATATTTATTTTTTGTGAAACAACTTTGTTTAGCAACGCTACCCCAATGACACAGACAGTATCCTCATGATCAAGCAAACGAGCCAAGCGGAGCCAGCAGGAATGCGAACTAACCTTTCCTCTTTACAAAACTCACGATTTTTCTTTGGATGCACGCACAAAATTGCAAAAGCCCCGAAATATATTATCCGCTCCAAGGACAGACATCGTTCCTAAAACTCGTCATGCCAACACTTATTATCAGCACAAACAACGCTTCATTATCACAATTCTCTACCACAATTTTACACCAGCTAAGAATTTATGTTGTCCTTCCTTAATTTTCCATAAGGCTACCTTTCTGCCTTCCGAGGTTAAATGCTACCTCCATCTGCATCTGCATCTGCATTGCATAAGGCTAGTATTCTACCTTCCGAGACTAAATGATGTCTCCATCTGCATTTTCATCTCTGCATAAAGCTACCTTTCTGCCTTTCGAGGTTAACCGCTACCTCCAGCTGCATCTCCATTGCATAAGGCTACCTTTCTGCCTTCCGAGACTAAACACTGTCTCCCATTTACTTTTCAAAAGCAACCCCCGTCTCTATCATTCTCTACCTTTCGGGCTAAGTAGTGCCTTTTTTTTAAATTTGCAAGACTAAGCTCTGTCTTGTCAACATCATGCTATTGTATCTTCATGGGCTGAAATATCGCCAACTTATCCAAAGGCGTTATCGTTCGGAGGCACCATCTTCATGGCCCGAGAACACCATGTCATGGCCTGAGGATCCCTTTTTATCAGCTTGCATATCATTATTCAAAGGCATCATGGTTCGGAGGCACCATCTTCATGGCCCAAGAACATCATTTCATAGCCTGCGAATCCTGCATCAAGCAATTCATGGCCCAGGACATCATGTTCTAAGGACATCATCCTTAACCGTCCAAAGACAGCATTCATAGTCCAATGGGAATTTGCATCATGTTTAAATTACATATGATATATGCTTGTTATTCATTTACAGGTAATCCGGCTAGCAACAGCCATCCAGGCAGGAGCGGTCCCGTCCCAGTTCTCCTAACTACCTCGTAAGCCGCTTGTTCACCCAACCTTGCACTTTGCATCCACCCTTATAAAACTTCATCGGCATACTCCATCGGTGGCTCCTGAACTACATACGAACTGATTCCTGTAAAACCAGGGATATGTAGGCAGCTCAGATTCTAGGGTGCGTCCCAAACGTTTAAAGCTATTTTCACTCGGTCAAATTGGCCATCATATCTTTACCCGACAACTCTTCCATCCTTCCCGGGTAAAGATGGGCAGCTGTTGATACCCTTTTTTTCCTCAAATTATTTTTAAATTTGCATATATACCTTCAAAATCAAGTTCCATAACAATTGGTACTTTTTCATAATTTTCTCATATTTTTATAAATTTATTCATAATTTATCAAGTATTTTTATCTCTAATAATTATTTATAAATTGCATTACAAATGATTTCAAAAAAATTTCTTGACTTAATATGTTATTTTCAATCCTATTGAGACTAATTTATTTCACAACTAGCCAGATTGGCACTCTTTGGCTATAATTGCAATAACTTTGCAATTATAGCCTAATCATATGTTTTATGCTATTTTTTCCCAACAATTAGTCATTTTATATTTTAAATACTAACTAATCATGATAATTTAATTTTATTAAGCATCAATTTTATTTTTATAATTATCAGCTATTTTTATAAATTATCTATCTATTTTTATGGGGTATTTGACAAATAGCCATTTTTCATTTCAATTGTAACCTACTAAAACCAGCCCAAACCCCAATTAAAATGACCAAGCCCAGACCATATCCTCCCCGGCCCAACCCCAAACCAATCTGAGTCGTTGATCAAAATAGATCAACGGCCTAGATTTCAATTACCATATTAAACCCTAATGACTACCCCACCCCCCATTTCATTTCCCCCCTCTCATTCTCAGTGAGCCGTCTCTCTGAACTCTCTCATCTCTCTCTCTGAAAACGCTCCACCTGCTAAACCTATCTCCTCCTTTCTCTGGCCACCTCCTCCCTGGAAACCATGGAGGTCTCACCCCTCACCAGGCTTATGGCTCCATCCTTCGCCTTGTGTCACTGTTTTGAGGCCTTCGAGTGAACCAGAGGCAGTCCACTCACCATCTCCGGTCTCATGCCATCTTTCCGGTCATCTATGGCCGTTCGAGTAAGATCTTTATATTTTTGGCCAAACGCCGGTAATATTTAAGTTTGCTTCTCTTCTCTGGGTTTTCTCTGGAAACCCTAGCTTTAAACCTCCGGATCCTTTTAGATATGTGACAGATCTATACGTATTCTAAGGTTTTTCCATGTTTTCCTCAAAGATCTTCTTGTTTTCTGAAATGACTCTTCATTTCTCAAAACTAGGGTTTTAAGATTCTTTTTAAAACTGTTCTTCCTCTAGTTTCTTAGTATTATTTTTGTGATTTTATTGTGTTTAAGCATTATTCGAGCCGTTCTGTTCTTGTTTGATTCATCTTGATAAAAAAGGCACTAGATTTCTGGGTTCAACATGTGAATCTGAGTTCATTTTATGATGTTCTAGCATGACTACTTTTCTTGCGTGTATACTCTGTGTGTTTTCTGATTTCTTTCTCTATAATTCTGATTAGGGTTTCTGATTCTTTGTCGCCTCTGCCTAGACTATGATTATCTATGGATTCCTTTAATTATCTGCTATTTTTCTGATATGTATCCCTAATTTTGTGAATAGGATTTCTGATTTTTTCTCAATATGTGTTACTCCAGTATAGTTTTGCCATTTTTGAATCTCTGAACAAGTATGATTAGTGCTTTAGTGATTTACACCATACTCTTTACTGATTTTCGAGTATTTTCCTTTGAGTAATACTGATTGCCTGATTTTCGAATATTTCCTTAAAAAGGTGGTATTTCCCTTTGAGTAACACTGGTTTCCTGTGCTTTGAAAATTTCCTCACTAAATTTTAGAATCTGAATCATCTCTTGCTAAGTTTTATGAATAAGCCTATTTTCAATTAATTCTTATACACTTTCCTTAATTGAAATATTCTGAACCTAGCCTCAATTGCATGTCCCATATTTATACTATGCTAAGTTATTTCCTTATATGCTTTATGCAGTCACATATGGTACCTTTCCTTATTTGCTTCCTGCATAATACCGTTTGAACTTGATTCCTTCAATTAAGGGATACCTATACTGATTTTACATTGATTGATACTCACTCCCTTAATTAAGGGTTAACTTTGATTCCTACCTTACTTACCATCTGTTTTCTAATTATATATACACTACTCTTTCATTAAGAAGAGAACACTGATCTATTTAATTCTCTCCCTCACACAAATAAAAAACTCTCTGTTCTCTCTTCTGTGCTAGTTACTACTATTCTAAGTTAGTCGGCTGCAAGCCTAGGCTATTGTGCATCTCCTACTTCCTGTTTGTGTTACTGCTTTCTTCACTTCACTAGTATGTTCTAATTCAGATTTCAGTCCTCAAACCAACATGTTTCTACTACTGTTGTAATTCAGTATGCTTCTAATTTGCTTTTACTTATTATTCAACATGTATCTAGGATCCTGAATTCCCCTATGCATGTTAAGTTACACTTTATATGTTTATGACCAGCATGTTTCTGTATACTTCGCATCTACTTCTTACGTGAATATCCATGCCTATGACTGGTACATTAGTTCAATCATGGTCTTAGTTGTTTTAGGTGTTAATCTAACCTAGTACTTTATTGTACCCCTAATCCTCTGGACCCTTAGGAGCTTCTGATTGTATGCCTATATATGTGTCTGTCTGGTACATGTCTGCCCTCACATGCTCTGTATTTGTCCCTCAAATCCCATTACCCCTGTTTGTGGCTGTTGGACTATCCCTGGTCCTTTGTGTGATGTTGAACTTCTATTCCAATCAAATTTCCCTCTTCAAAACTGTTTTCTTACTTACCTTTTCTCAAGGCTGTTTTCTTACTTAAATCCTTTTAAAAAATAAAAGGCACTCTCACATATACTCTTAGAAGTCTAGGTTCTGCCCCTTCTGTCTGAGCATTGCCTTGGGACTGTCACGACCCAAAATTCCCACCTTCAGGCCGTGATAGCGTCTAACATTGAACTCGCTAGACAAGCCAACGTTATTAGTAAATCCATTTTATTCCTTTGTTATTTAGAATTTAAAAGTGAAATACAAGAACAATAGAAACAAGAATGCGGAAGATAAGAAATTCAACAACTTAAATAATATGTACTACTAAATTTCCTTAAACATACCCCCAGAACTGGTATCACAAACTCACGAACAGTCTAAGATTTTTTCTAAAAACAAAGTCTGAACAACACAATACAACTGTCTCGGAAGTACAAGAGAAGACAGAAATAAAAAGGAACGAGATAGGAGGTGACGCCAAGGCCTGCGGACGCCTGCAGGACTACCTCAGTGTCACCTGTGGACTGAAGGACACTCCCTGGGTCACTGTCCACCGGATCCGGTACCGTAATCTGCACAACATAAAGAAGTGCAGGTGTAGCATCAGTACAAACGACCCCATGTACTGAGTAAGTGCCGAGCCTAACCTCGGCGAAGTAGTGACGAGGCTAGGACACGAAAAATAATAAACACATGTGCAATTCAATAATATATAATAGAAATAACGGCAGGAAGTAACCAGTTAAGAACAAATACGGGAAGAACATGCCAGGGTACAGAGGGGAAAAAACACTCATTGAGTAATAGAACATGGCAACTGTCTAGTGTCAGAATAACAACAGGGAAATAAACAAGTGCACGGCATCACCCTTCGTGCTTTACTCTCATTCTCACCAAGACAAGTGCACGACATCACCCTTCATGCTTTAATCTCATACTCACCAAAATAAGTGCACGACATCACCCTTCATGCTTTTACCTCACAATATAGGCACGGAATTAACCTTCGTGATTTTAATATAAACAATGGCACGTCATCACCCTTCGTGCTTTTACCTCACTATATCGTCACAGCATTAACCTTCGTGCTTTTACCTCACTATATCGGCACGTCATTAACCTTCGTGCTTTTAATATGAATAATGACACGGCATCACCCTTCGTGCCTTACACTCTTCCTTACCCAACAATAATCAGAACAACAATTTGGCAAGGAAGATCCACAATACAAAACATAATTTACAGCATCCCGGCAAAGGAACAATAACAGAAATATCACCGTCCCGGCAAGGGAACAATAACAGAAGTATCACCGCCTCGGCAAGGAACCTAGCTATAACCAATCTCACTGAACGTACAACATAACCAAAATAATCCTCAACCGAACAACTAATAAACAGTGTTCACAACTCAGTATTTCCAACAATTGAATAATCTCCAAAATAGAAGCTACCTCATAAATACAGTGGATATCGAAGAAAACACATATACCATAAGATATGACTCACGGGCATGCTTGATAACAAGGTATAGGTACTCGTCACCTCACCTATACATTGAATATGATACTAACACGTAGCACATATGACTCAACACCTATTCCCTCAAGCTAGGGTTAGGCCAAACACTTACCTCGATTCCAAGAATCCAAATCAAGCCTCTAGCACTGCTTTCCCTCTCGAATTCAACTCCGGAACAACAATATCTAGACATAATTAACTTAAGTATATCAATAATGACTCAATAAATCGATCACAAGCTTAATTATCCATACATTCTTCCAAAAATACAAAAATTCGGCCCCGGGCCCGCTCGGTCCAAACACGAGGCTCGGACAAAAATCCGATCACCCATACCCCCACGAGTTCAAATATATGTTTTTTTTAAATCCGACCCCAAATTAAGGTTGAATTACCCAAAATCCCATAATCCTTAACTCTACCCAAATCCCCGAATTTCTACTTGTTTTCATGATTCTGGTGTTGATGAAGGAAAAATGGAAGAAATTTGAGTCGGAGTCACTTACCCAAGTGTTTATGGAGGGGGACTAGCTTGGAGGTCGTCAATGAGGGGTTTGAGGAAGAATATAATGTGTGAAATAAGAAAATCCCGAAATACATTGTGTTTTTAAGACTTTAAATACACTGCGCGATTTTTTTACTCTACGCGATCGCAGAAAAGGAGTTGCGATCGTGGAGAGTGCTGGGTATTAAGCTTACGCGATCGCGAACAAGGGACTGCGATCGCAGAGAACAAGAACGTGAACCCACACGATCGCGAATGAGAAATCGCATAGCGTAGAACAAATTGCTGCCAGGCCCCCAACCCCACAAGAGACTTACGCGATCACGAACAAGGGATTGCGATCGCGTAGAGTTAAACCCTGAGGCTCCGAGTTCGCACTCAGCTCTTTGCGATCATGTAGAGAAAATTGACCCCCTACCTAGTCTACACTCATGATCACGTGCATCACACCGCGATCGTGGAGAGGAAACGACTAGACACTAGAAACAGCACAACACACCAGATTTTTCCAACTCTTTTGCACCCCGACACCTACCCGTAACTCACCCGAGCCCTCGGGGCTCAAAACCAAATATACACACGCCCTCAAATTCCTCCTACGAACTTATTCCAGAATTTAAATCAAGATATCATCAAAACAAGGAATGAAACCTCAAAACTCATAGAATTTTCTTAAAACTTCATGAAGCTCAAATATTTCAATTTCGATCTGAAGCACGTCATTTCAAGTCCGTTTTACACCAAACTTCACAGATAACTCACATAACATATATTAAACCTGTTCCGTGCTCCGAAACCATAATACGGGCCCGGAAACACAGATTTCACATCAAAGTTCATTTTCAAAAGTCCTTATTTTCAGAAAACAATTTTCTTTAAAAATTCATTTCTCAGGATTGGGACCTCGGAATTTGATTCTAGGCATACACCCTGGTCCCATATTTTCCTACGGACCCTCCGGGACCGTCAAATCACGAATCCGGGTCTGTTTACCAAAAATGTTGACCAAAGTCAATTTTATTCCATTAATTATCATAAATTTAACAGTTCAACCCATTTCCACATAAAAGCTTCCCGGCTATGCGTTCAGGATGTGCACGCACATTGAGGTGAGATTAATAAAGGCTTTCGGGGCCTCGAAACACAGTTTCTGCTAAATTATACAAGATGACCTTTTGGGTCATCACAGGGACCCTTGAGCTCCCTCTGGCCATTCCACACTGCACTTACTCTTTTGGCTATGAAATTTTTGTGTGATTACTTCCCGGGAGCCCTTGAGGTCCTTAGGAAACTCTGATACACCCAAATTATGAGAAGCTTGTGAAATAATACCTAGCATTGAGGACTTGGAGACCTGAGGCTATTCTGTAGGCTCCCTATAGTTAACTTCTTATTTTCCTTCTATTTTAGTTGTGTAATTCATATTCAACGGCCTGTAATAATTATTTGTAAATAACTCTAGGGTCGGATAGTAAAAAAAAATGGGTAGGTGATATGCATGCTGTAGTATAATTAAGGGTAGAGACCTTGTTTTCTAGGTTTATTACCTCTCTATGCACAATATCAGCCATGTTTAGGAACACCATGCCATGAATTAGATATCATGCTACTTAGGATTTATGTGTATTCAACATCTCATCTCCACGCTTAGAAATCATGCCTATAGGATAAATAATTGCAATAAAATAAGTTGCTATTACGTGATTTTGCCTATGTTTTGAAATTTCATTAGAAGTACTGTCTTAGGATAAATAAGCTATAATCATGCCATACACGTAGAGATCCTGTTCTAGATGAATAACGATTAAAATCTATCACCTATGCTATTCCTGAAGCTGTGCATAATGCTATGATTCTATGTGCATTTAGAAATCATGTTTAAGTTATTATGCATCATGTTGCATTAGATATCATGCTATAGGATCGTATCTATTTAAATGCATTTTTAGTCTAAACACAGAACAATCCCCTGTTCTCAACAACTGGTAATTATTATTTGTACATCTTCGCACCTAAAATCGCATGTCATTAGCTATAAACAACTTAAAGTCATTAACTAATATGAATAATTATTGCATGTTATCGAACACTTAGGCAAGCCTTAGGTAATTAACTTAAAAAGATAATCAGAACTGTCTTTGTGATCATGTTTAACTGTCAGCATGCTTAAAACCAGTAGGCAAGCCTGATTAAGACTTCCTCTCTGAGTTATGCAATAATATGTCTTTGTGTTATCACCTAGATACCATGCTTTAGGATTCTGAATTAATACGGACCTTGCTTGTGTATGAGACATGCTTCTTATGTGTACTATGTGTGGAGGAACGTTTGAGCCTTTATAAGTTTTCTATGCTTTCCTTTATCTGCAGTCCTATTTATTTTGTTATCTGTCGCCTTAGAATTTTACCTTTAAAACTTGAGGGTCTGCCTAGCACCCCATTTAGGATAGGAGTCCTAATTTCCTCCAGGACTGGTAGCAAGGAACGGGTAACAGCATGCGATAGAGGTCGAGACCAACACTCATTTTAATAACCTTACGGGGTGGGAAGGGTAGAATATGGATATGATTACCGGTGCGCTAATACCACGTGTAGCCCCTCTTCGAGGAGTGATTACCGGGTATTGCATTGATGTGATCCACATTATTAACCTAGGACACCTTTATATTCTAGCTCGTAATTCCTTTTCAAAAGCTAATCTTCTTTACTATTTTTCTAAACATCTACATGTTTAAAACTTAAATTCCCTCTTATTTGAGCCTTTACTTATTATTTGCTAGTTGTACAAATTCACGAAACCATTTGGTCGGAAACCACACTTATGGATCTTGAGGTGTGCCTAACACCTTCCCCTTAGGATGATTTCAAGCCCTTACCCAAATCTCTGGTTAGCAACGTAGTTATAATTGAACCCCTTAGGTTCCCTAACGCAGCGTTAAAATCGTTAGTTGGCGACTCTTCAAAAATATGCAAACCCCTTTCCCAAAAGGAATGAGTTGTCCCAACCAATGTCATTGTCACACCTCCCTTTTCACCGGTAAGGGTAATAAGAGAGTTTTTCCACTTTAAGTG
>MDKI01062772.1:0-16035 GCA_005239505.1 Nicotiana paniculata
TTCTTCTTTTTCCTTTGAAGTTAATAGAAATAAAGAACTCAGTGATGATGACTGGAAAAGGTTACATACTCGGTACTTTATTTATACTGAATTCTCTTTTCCTTGGGGATGTTGTGTTTCATGACCGCAGGTCCCGATAGACAGGTTGACAGTCCTCCTAGTTGGTTATCAGCTCAACAAAAGGTGTTGGTGCACTCCACTTGCTCCGGAGTTGCCTATTTGGTCAGTATGCTTTGGACATGTATAGATTGGTATGGCGGGTCCCTGTCCTGACCTGTATGATATTTTTGTACTCTTATATACTTGTAGACTTATGTCATGTATATGGTTGATTTTATGGACTTTCGCTTATGTTTTGAGTGCACAAATGATCATTTCAATCGTATAGACCCGTATGTCACATGTATAATTGTATTCCATGTTGGGTCATCCTATGTCGAGTATTCCCTTATGTTTTATCCCGGTTATCTCATGACATCCTTTCCGACTAATTTACCCATGATAATATAATAAGAAGGATACGTTACGTTGGTACTCGATTGAGTTAGGCACCAGGTGCCCATCGCGGCCCTTCGGTTTGATACGACGAACATTATGTAAGCACGACACTGGGGAAAGGCAGTAAGGGTTCCCGCCCAGGATATTATTGATAAATAAGTGTGAATGAACACGTGATATGTAAGGAGCTAGTGTGATAGGTAATTTAAGACAAAGAAATATCCAAAGAGAGATTACGCATAATATAGTTATGGCGAGACAAGAAGATACAGATAAATCAGCAAAGCGTACAAGATAAATGTAGTAAACCCTAACATAGTGAATCCGGTCTCACAGATATGAATTCATAGTATTTGAGGAATATTCATATAGGAGTTGGGATAGTTAAAGGTACTGTATATGTGTTAGAAACTAAAAGAGAGTGCCACTGGAAGACAACCAAAAATTTCAGTTCAGAAGCAACCCTACGAGCACAAGGATGTGGAGATATGTAACTAGGGATAATTATAGGTGAGCAAGAACATCAAAAATTTTGTCGGGTATACGATGTAATGAGCTCGCATCTTTACAAGATTCAGAAGGGTCTCCCCTAAGTACTACAACTAAAGACTAGCTGAAGAAACAAGGAAGAAGGCTTCAACCTAAGCATATTATCTTGAAGAATAAATTGTCTTGTAACAACAATCTCACTACAATATTGTATACACTCCATAAGAAAGTGGCATCTATCGTGGCTAATAAACGAAAAAAATCAAAGGTTATATTTGAGATCATATGAGTTACAGGTAATTCCAGTATTTGTGGGCAATAAGATAAGCCAAGTATTCACGCAACAAGTGGAAAAACGACAAGGAAAAGTAATTACTTACATTTAAAGACAACTGAGAAGGAATGAAAGGAAATCTATCGTGCTAGCAAGTTAAAGGAAGGTTGCGAGTAGTACAAATAGATATGTGTAGGTTGCAAGATAAAGTATCATAGAGCAACAAGGTTTTAAGTGAGTGAGAAGGTGACGAGAACAGGTAGGTCCTCGGGATTAAACTTATCAAAACAAGAGAGTTGATGGCTTCCGTAAGTTATAGAAAGCTCAGAATAGCCTAAATGAACTCGGGGAAGTCTAAGACTAGGTGCATCTAGAAGAGATGGAATGCTTCCCTGGTAGTAGAATAAGGGTGTAATTGTGATGGATAAGAGGATGACTCCTAGGCCTTTGATTGAGAATGATTGTAAGATAAGGGATTTAATGAATTGCACGAGATAAGAATAACCCCATAAGGTGAATCACGTTGGGATGCTATGAAATACGGTTATTGAAGTATAGTATTGTCTCTAGGTGGATAAGGCAAATGTAACAACCCGGTCAGTCGTTCCGAGAGTTATAGCCACATTTGCACCATTTCTGCTTTGTTATGTGTGGTATAGCTGAATTGTGTTGCATCGGGTTGTTAAGTTCAAGTCCGGAGTAGTGTTGGAGTGAAATGAGACACTTAGTCTCTTATTTAGAAAGATAAGTTAGAAAAGTCAACCGAAAGTTGACTTATGAGTAAACGAATTTGGATTTTTATGGTTTGAGTAGCTTCGTTGGGAAATTTTACACTTAGAAGTGCGTCCAGAATGTAAATTGGAGGTCCGTGGAAGAATTAGGCTTGAATTGGTTAAAGTTGGAAATTTTGCGATTTTGGTCGGTAGTGGAAAAATTATGTATCGGGGTCGAAATGGAATTCCGAAAGTTGGAATAGGTTTGTAGTGTCACTTATGACGTGTGTGAAAAAATTTGAGGTCATTCGGACGTGGTTTGATAGGTTTCGGCGCCGTTGGCGAATTTTGGAAGTTTAGAAGTTCTTAGGCTTGAATCTGAGGTTGATTTGGTGTTTTGGTGTTATTTTGGGTGTACAGAAGGTTCGACTAAGTTCGGGTAGTGATATATGACTTGTTGGAATTTTTGGTTGAGGTACCGAGAGCTCGGGATGATTTCGGATGGGTGTTGGGGAGTTTGGAATTTGGAAAATGCAGCTGAAGCTGCTGTTACTAGTGTGTCCGCACCTGCAGATGGGGAGCCACAGCTGTGATGGTCGCAGATGCGGGGAATGGTCGCGGATGCGAAATTGGCCACTAGGTAGTTAGCGTAGGTGCGAAAGTGTTGTCGCACCTGCGAGGCCGCAGGTGTTAGTGGTGAGTTGCAGATGCGGAGATGGGCGATTAAGTAAAAATCACAGGTGTGCACCTGTGACCGCAGGTGCGAAAATGAGGTCGCAGGTGCAGAATCCCTGGGCAGAAACTATAAAAGCCACACTTTTTCTTCACCATTGTTGGCCTGTTTTGAGCTTTGGGCAGTGAAATTCAAGGGACAAACAAGAGATATCAGTGAGGTAAGCTACTTGGGTTTATTTACGCGTGTTTATAATGATTTCCCACTGTTTAGTCATGAAATTTGTAGGAATTTAGGGTGAGATTGGGAGTTAGGACTTGAGTTTTGGAGTTTGAGGTGAGGATTTGAGGGACCAAATGGAGTCGGAATTTGATGAATTTTATATGGTTAGACTCGAGAGGAAGCGAGCTTTCTAGTTCTGCAATTTTTGACGTGTTTCGAGACATGGGCTTGAGGGCCGGGTTTTAGCCTATTTCGGATTTTTGCCTATTTCTATAGTTTTTCTTGTGGAATTCGATTCTTTAGCCTATGTTGATTGTATTATTCTGATTATGGATAGATACGGAGCTTTTAGAGACCGAGTCCAGAGACGAGGACATACCAGACTGTTTGGAGGTGATACCCACGCTACGTGACGGGTGTGTGGGTGTATACCGCGAGGGATTGAGACTTGGTCCATCCCGTGAGGCTGTGAGGCCTAATAGCCATTATCTCTGTTTATGTATTTACATGTTTTCGAACTTGATTGCCTTCATGTTAGAGATCATGATTAGGATTTATTCATGCTCATATTATTTGCACTCAGTCATTGAAATTCGTGTACATGTTTACCTCAGTCTCTATTATTTTGATGATATGATGTAATACTTGATTTGGGTTGTGTTCCCTTATTTGTTGAGAATTATGAGGCTGGAGAGGTACAGGACTGAGTGAGGTTGAGGGCCTGTTGTGAGATATTTGATTATAGCACGTAAGTTGTCTGTGCATCACGTGAGTTGTCCGTGTGGATCCAAGTATTGATACCATAGCACGTGAGTGGTATGTGTAGAACGTGAGTTGTCTGTGCGGATCCAAAGATTGATATTATGAAACGTGAGTTGTCCTTGCAGCACGTGAGTTGTCTGTGCTTAGCGCTTGCGCTGTAGGAGCTCCTCCGGAGTCTGTACAACCCCAGTAAGCGCAGGTACCTATTGAGTGTGTGCATTGAGGACTGAGTGATGAAGTGACATTGTTGAGAGGTCTCATTTACTTTTGTTGTTGTTGCATTTACCTGTTAATTGCTTTGTAGCATTTGTTGATTTATGGAAATTACCTGCTTACTACTGTTTATCCTTAATTGTGAAAAGAAATAATTAGATTATTCTGTTTAGCTCGTCACTACTGCTCAGTTCCTTAGTTATTTCTGATACTACTGAGTCGGTTGTACCCATACTACACCATGCACTTTATGGGAAGATCCAGGTGATTTAGAGCGCGGCGATTGTTGAGTTCAAGCTGGCTATCTTTGGAGACTGCAAGGTAGCTGCTAGCGTCCGCAGGACCTTGTTACTCATTTTATCATCTATTTCTTCTTTTGGGATGTATTGACAGTCAGACAGTTTATATATCTTAGTTTTTAGATTTAGACGCTCATGACTTAATGACACCCTGATGTTTGGGGCTCGTTTCCGTATTTTCTACATTGATATTTAGAGTTGGTTTAGTTTATGAGAAATTCAAATATTGGAAATGTTTTATTAAATTCTTATAATTAATTTCGTAGTGATATTTTAGGAAATAGGCTTGCCTTGTATCATGATAGGCGCCATCACGAGCCTAGGTTACATAGGTCTCACGAGTCATGAGCGGGTTTAGTAGAGTGTTGCGGATCGGTACAGACACATCTATACTTATCTTTGAGGGGTTGCAGAACCTTTAGGAAAATTTTACATTCTTAGATTCTTGTCAGGCGTTCTGTGTATTCTAGTGACTAAACATATGTTATTTCATTCTCTCACATATGGTGAGGACTCGTACTATCGGTCAAGAGGGATAGCCACCAACTCGGGCCGCGAGAGGCTGAGGCGGTGGTATAGGCTGTGGTAGGGGCGGAGACATCGCCAGTGCAGCAGCTGGGGCAGCACCCACAGATCTTCCAGTTGTCCCCGCTCAGGATCAGGTCCCGGAGGTAGAGGTTCCGGTGGGACCAGCTCAGTAACCACTTGTGCCTATTGTTATCTCAGGCCTTTAGGAGGCCCTGGCCCAGATTCTATCAGTGTGTACAGGCCTTTCTCAGGCGGCTTCAGTTACTACGATCGCAGCTATTTCTCATGCCGGGGGAGGCACTCAGACTCCCTTGCTCGAACACCTGAGCAGGTTGTTCAGGGACTACATACACTGGGGGCACCTCCAGCCCAGCCGGTTGCAGCTGCTCAGGACTACGTAGCTCCTATGATGCCAGAAAATAAGCAGCACACATTGGAGAGGTTTGGGAGGCTCCAGCCTCCGTCATTTAATGGTGTTGAGGGTGAGGATGCACAGGGTTTCTTGGACAAGTATCAGAAGATTCTTCGGACCGCGGGTATTTTGGAGACCAGTGAGGTACCATTCACTAATTTCCAGTTCTATGCGGATGCAATTAGTTGGTGGGAGTCTTACGAGAGGCGTAGGCCGGTTGGCGCAGCTCCCCTTACTTGTTAGCAGTTCTCCATTCTCTTTCTAGAGAAGTTTGTACCTGAGTCCCGCAGAGAGGAGTTGCGCAGGTAGTTTGAGCAGCTTGACCAGGATGAGTTGTTTGTTACCTAGTATGAGATGCGGTTCTTCAAGTTGGATCATCATGCGGTCTGGTTGGTTCCCACAGACTGAGAGAGGATCAGGAGGTTTATAGATGGCCTCGATTTTCAGCTTTGATTACTTATGACCGGAGAGAGTATCTGGTGCTATCTTTGATGAGGTCGTCGACATTTCTTGACAGATTGAGATTGTTTGAGGTCAGGAGAGGGTTGAGAGGGAGGCTAAGAGGCCTCGTGGTCATGGTGGATTCAGTTTGCTCCTCAGGGAGGTCAGTTCTAGCAGGGCGGAGGTTGTCCATTTAGGCATGCTTAGTCAGCTCACCTATTTCACCGTGGTGCATCATCTGGCCATGGTTCTCACAGTCATCAGCAGGGTCAGTCATCATTCAGTGCACTGCCAGTGCAGGGTTCTCATCATGCCCCGTCCGCTCAGGTATCATCGGGTAGTTCTTTTGGACATCAGGAGCAACAGTATCGTATTAGGATGGGTTGTTTCGAATGCGAGGATTTTGGCTACATTATGAGATATTATCCTAGGTTGTTGGGTGGGACTTCACAGGGGAGTACTCGGCCAACGGCACTGGCACCAGTTCCTCCACCACCCACTCAGCCAGCTAGGGATGGACCTCAGCCACTGAGGGGAGGATCCCAGACAGTTAGGGGTCGCCCGAAAGGGGGAGGCAAAGCAGGGGTGGCCAAGCCCATTTCTATGCCTTCCCAACCAGGCCAGACGCTATTGCTTCAGATGTTGTGATAATCACAGGTACTTTCTCTGTCTGTCACAGAGATGCCTCTGTATCATTTGACCCTGGTTCTACATATTCATATGTTTCATCACAATTTGCTCATTTTTTGGATATGTCGCGTGAGTTATTAGTTACACTTGTTCATATATCTACCCCTGTAGGCGATACTATTATTGTAGGCCGCGCGTATCGGTCATGTGTGGTGTCTATTGGGGTTATGGAGACCCGAGTGGATTTGTTGTTGCTTGGCATGGTTGATTTTGATGTGATACTGGGCATGGATTGGCTATCTCCATGTCATGATGTTCTAGATTGTCATGCTAAGACCGTGACCTTATCGATGCTGGGATTTCCGAGGGTAGAGTGGAGTGGTTCTATAGACTATGTGCCGAGTAGTGTAATTTCAAATTTGAAGGCTCGGCGTATGGTTGAGAAGGGTTGTCTATCTTATCTGGATTTTGTGAGGGATGTTAGTGAAGAAACTCCCACTATTGATTCAGTTCCGGTGGTATGTGATTATTCGGATGTGTTTCCTGCAGACCTGTCGGGCATGCCTCCTGATAGAGACATTGACTTTGGTATTGATGTGGTGTTGGTCACTCAGCCCATTCTATTCTGCCATATCGTATGGCACCAGCGGAGTTGAAAGAATTGAAAGAACAACTTCAGGAACTCCTAGAAAAGGGGTTTATTCGGCCTAGTGTGTTACCTTGGGGTGCACTAGTTCTATTTGTGAAGAATAAGGATGGGTCCATGAGAATGTGTATTGACTACAGGCAGTTGAACAAGGTCACAGTCAAGAACAAGTATCATTTCCCTCGTATTGATGATTTATTTGGCTAGTTCCTGGGAGCGAGGGTTCTCTAAGATTGACTTGAGGTCCGAGTATCATCAGTTGAAGATTCGGAATTCGGATATTCCTAAGACGGCTTTCAGGACCCTATGGCTATTATGAGTTCTTGGTGATGCCTTTTGGGCTGACAAATGCCCAAGCAGCATTCATAATTTTGATGAACAGTGTATTCCAGTCATATTTGGACTCCTTCATTATTGTGTTTATTGATGACATCCTGGTGTACTCTCGTAGCTAGGAGAAGCATGCCCAACATTTGAGGATTGCATTGTAGAGGTTGAGGAAGGAGAATCTTTATGCAA
Organism: Nicotiana paniculata; assembly: GCA_005239505.1. Lineage (NCBI taxonomy): Eukaryota > Viridiplantae > Streptophyta > Magnoliopsida > Solanales > Solanaceae > Nicotiana > Nicotiana paniculata. The sequence continues at coordinate 7,320 of MDKI01062772.1, forward strand.
AGTTCTCCAAGTGTGAGTTTTTTCTTAGTTCGGTAGATTTCTTGGGGCACGTGGTGTCCAGTGAGGGTATTCAGGTGGACCAAAAGAAGATAGAGGCGGTGCAGAGTTATCCTAGACCGTCCTCAGCTACAGATATTAGGAGCTTACTGGGTTTGGAGGGCTACTTCCGTCGCTTTGTAGAGGGATTCTCATCTATTGCTTCGCCCTTGACCAAATTGACCCAAAAGGGTGCTCCATTCAGGTGGTCGAACGAGTGTGAGGAGAGATTTTAGAAGCTCTAGGCTGCTTTGACCATAGCTCCAGTATTAGTTCTTCAATCAGCTTCAGGTTCTTATACCGTGTATTATGATGCCTCGGGGTTAGGCATTGGTTGTGTTTTGATGTAGGAGGGTAGGGTGATTGCCTATGCCTCGCGTCAGTTGAAGACTCATGAGAAGAATTATCTGGTGCATGATCTTGAGTTCGAAGCCATTGTTCACGCCTTAAAATTTTGGCGTCACTATTTGTATGGAGTTCATTGTGAGATTTATACTGATCACCCGAGTCTGAAGCATCTATTCAAGCAGAAAGATCTTAATTTGCATCAGCGAAGATGTTTGGAGCTTCTTAAAGATTATGATATCACTATTCTATACCATTTGGGTAAGGCCAATGTAGTGGTTGATGCTCTAAATCATCGGGCAGAGAGTTTGGGGAGTTTAGCTTATCTTTCGGCATTGGAGAGACCTTTAGAATTGGATGTTCAGGCCTTAGTGGTCCAGCTTGTGAGATTGGATCTTTCGGAGCCTAGTTAGGTATTGGCTTGCGTAGCCTCTAGGTCTTCTCTTTATACCGTATCCGGGCGCGTCAGTATGACGACATGCACTTTCTTGTTCTTCAGGATAGGTTCTGGCAAGGTGATGATAGGGATGTGACTATTGGCGATGATGGTGTGATGAGGATGCAGATCCGGATAAGTGTGCCTAATGTGGATGGGCTTCGGGAGTCGATTCTTTAGGAGGCCCAGAGCTCGCGATATTCCATCCATCCGTGTGCCGCGAATATGAATTAGGATCTGAGGCACCACTATTGGTGGAGGCGAATGAAAAAGGATATTGTTGGGTTTGTGGCTCAGTGTCTCAACTGTCAGCAGGTTAAGTACGAGCATCAGAGACCGGGTGTCTTGCTTCAGAGATTAGATATTCCAGAGTAGAAGTGGTAGTGGATCACCATGGACCTCGTAGTTGGACTCCCATGGACTTCGAGGAAATTCGATGCTATTGGGTTATTGTAGACTGCCTGACCAAGTCTGCACACTTCATTCTTGTTTGTACTACCTACACTTCAGAGCGGTTAGCTGATATTTATATCTGAGAGGTTGTTCGCTTGCATGGTGTTCCGATTTCCGTCATTTCAGATATAGGTACTTAGTATACATTTCAGTTTTGGAGGCCGTATAGCGAGGATTGGGTACTCAGGTTGAGTTGAGCACACCTTTTGACCCTCAGATGGACGGGCAATCTGAGAAAACTATTCATATATTGGAGAACATGTTGCGTACTTGTGTCATTGATTTTGGAGGTTCATGGGACCAATTTCTGCCACTCGCAGAGTTTGCATATAATAACAGCTATCAGTCGAGTATCCAGATGGCTCTGTACGAGGATTTATATGGGAGGAGGTGTAGATCTCCGGTTGGTTGGTTTGAGCCGAGTGAGGCTAGGCTCTTGGGTACAGATTTGGTACAAGATGCCTTAGAGAAGGTGAAATAGAGTCAGGAGCGGCTTCGCACTGCACAGTCTAGGCAAAAGAGCTATGCGGATAGGAAGGTTCGTGATGTATCTTACATGGTCGGGGAGAAGTTATTGCTGAAGGTTTCACCTATAAAAGGTGTTATGAGATTTGGGAAGAAGGGCTGGTTGAGCCCTCGGTTTATTGGTCCATTTGAGGTACTTCGAAAGATTGGGGAGGTGGCCTATGAGTTTGCTTTGCCACCCAGCTTGTTGAGTGTGCACCCGGTATTTCATGTTTCCATGCTTCGGAAGTATGTTGCCGATCCTTACCATGTTTTGGACTTCAGCACGGTTCAGTTGGAGGGTGATTTGACGTATGATGTGGATCCAGTGGCTATTTTGGATTGACAGGTCCGAAAGTTGAGATCAAAAGACATAGCTTCAGTGAAGGTTCAATGGAGAGGCTAGCCTGTGGAGGAGGCCACCTGGGAGACCGAGCAGGAGATGCGGAGCAGATATCCACACCGATTTGAGACTCCAGGTATGTTTCTAGACTCGTTCGAGGATGAACATTAGTTTAAGAGAGGGAGGATGTAACGACCCGGCCGGTCGTTCCGAGAGTTATAGCCCCGTTTCCCCCATTTCTACTTCTTTATGTGTGGTTCAGCTGAGTTGTATTGTATCGGGTTGGTAGGTTTGAGTCCCGAGTTGTGTTGGAGTGAAATGAGACGCTTAGTCTCTTATTTAGAAAGCTAAGTTAGAAAAGTCAACTGAAAGTTGACTTATGAGTAAACGAATTCGGATTTGGATTTTTATGGTTCGGGTAGCTTCGTTGGGTAGTTTTAGACTTAGGAGTACATTCGAAATGTAATTTGGAGGTCCGTGGTAGAATTAGGCTTGAATTGCCAAAAGTTAGAAATTTGATGATTTTGGTCGGCAGTGGAAAAATTAGGTATCGGGGTTGGAATGAAATTTCGAAAGTTGGAATAGGTTCGTAGTATCATTTATGACGTGTGTGCAAAAATTTGAGTTCATTCGGACATGGTTTGATAGGTTTCGGTGTCGTTGGCAAATTTTGGAAGTTTAGAAGTTCTTAGGCTTGAATTCGAGGTTGATTTGGTGTTTTGGTGTTGTTTTGGGTGTTTCGAAGGTTCGAGTAAGTTCGGGTAGTGATATATGACTTGGAATTTTGGTTGAGGTCCCGAGGGGCTCGGGATGATTTCGGATGGGTACCGGGGAGTTTGGAATTTGAAAAATGCAGTTGAAGTTGTTGTTACTGGTGTGTCCGCACCTGCGGATGGGGAGCTGCAGGTGCGATGGTCGCAGATACGGGGAATGGTCGCGGATATAGAATTGGCCACCTGGGCAGTTAGTGCAGGTGCGGAAGTGTTGTCGCACCTGCGAGCCTGCAGGTGCGAGTGATGAGCCGCAGATGCGGAGATGGACGATTAAGTGAAAATCACAGGTGCGCACCTATGATCGTAGGTGCGGTTGCGCAAGTGTGAAGATGGGGTTGCAGGTGCGGAACCCCTGGGCTGAAACTGTAAAAGACACACTTGGTGAAATTTTGCCCTTTCGTCACCATTGTTAGCCGATTTTGAGCTTTGGACGGTGAAATTCAAGGGAGAAACAAGAGATATCAGTGGGGTAAGCTACTTGGGTTTATTTACGTGTGTTTATAATGATTTTCCACTGTTTAGTCATGAAATTGGTAGGAATTTAGTGTGAGATTGAAGGAGTTAGCGTTTGAGTTTTGGAGAGTTTGAGGTAAGGATTTGAGGGACCAAACGGAGTCGGACTTTGATGAATTTTATATGGTTAGACTCGGGAGGAAATGATCTTTCTAGTTCTCCAATTTTTTATGGGTTTCGAGACGTGGGCCCGGGGGAGGGTTTTAGCCTATTTCGGATTTTGGCATATTTATGTAGTTTTTCTTGTGGAATTCGATTCTTTAGCCTATGTTGATAGTATTATTATGATTATGGATAGATTCGGAGATTTGGGAGACCGAGTGCAGAGACGAGGACATCCCAGAGTAGGATTTTATGCTGTTAAGGTAAGTAACAGTTTTAACTCTGGCCTTGAGAGTATAAACCCGGAGAATTTAATATCATGTGACTGTTTGGAGGTGATACTCACGCTAGGTGACGGGCATGTGGGTGTATACCACGAGGGATTGAGACTTGGTCTGTCCGGTGAGGTTGTGAGGCCTAATAGCCATTATCTGTGTTTATGTATTTACATATTGTTGAACTTGACTGCCTTCATGTTAGATATCATGCTTAGGCTTTATTCATGCTCGCATTATTAGTCATAGAAATTCTTGTACATGTTTACCTCAGTCTCTATTATTTTGTTGATATGCTGTAATACTTGATTTGGGTTGTGTTCTCTTGTTTGACCAGAATTGTGAGGCTAGAGAGGTACAGGACTGAGTGAGGCCGAGGGCCTGTTGTGAGATATTTGATTATAGCACGTGAGTTGTCCGTGCGAATCCAAGTATTGATACCATAGCACGTGAGTGGGCCGTGTAGCACGTGAGTCATCCGTGTAGCACGTGAGTCGTCCGTGTAGCACGTGAGTCATCCGTGTAGCACGTGAGTGGTCCGTGTAGCACGTGAGTCATCCGTGTAGCACGTGAGTCGTCCATGCGGATCCAGAGATTGATATTACAGAACGTGAGTTGTCCGTGCAGCACGTGAGTTGTCTGTGCAGCACGTGAGTTGTCCGTGCTTAGCGCTTGGGCTGTAGGAGCCCCTCCGGAGGCTGTACACCCCCAGTGAGCACAGGTACCTATTAAGTGTGTGCATTGAGGATTGAGTGATGAAGTGACATTGCTGAGAGGTTTCATTTACTTTTGTTGTTGTTGCATTTACCTGTTAATTTCCTTGTAGCATTTGTTGATTTACGAAAATTACCTACTTATAACTGTTTATCCTTAATTGTGAAAAGAAATAATTGGATTGTTCTGCTTAGCTCGTCACTACTACTCAGTTCCTTAGCTATTTCTGTTACGACTAAGTAGGTTGTACTCATACTACACCCTGCACTTTATGTGCAGATCCAGGTGAGTTAGAGCGCGGTTGAGTTCAGGCCAGCTAACTTTGGAGACTGCAAGGTAGTTGCTAGCGTCCGCAGGACCTTGTTACTCCTTTTATCATCTATTTCTTCTTTTGTGTTGTATTGACAGTTAGACAGTTTATAGATCTTAGTTCATAGATTTAGACATTCATGACTTGGTAACATCCCGATGTTTGGGGCTTGTTTCCATATTTTCTATATTGATATTTAGAGTTGGTTTAGTTTATGAGAAATTCAAATATTAGAAATATTTTATTAAATTCTTATAATAAATTTTGTAGTGATATTTTGGGAAATAGGCTTGCCTTGTATCACGATACGCTCCATCACGACCTGGGTTAGGTTTGGGTCGTGACAGCAAATCACTTCAGATGTTCCCCAATGCAACGTGAGCCGTAGTGACAATATATTACGTAAGAGGTTTCAAGTTATCATTGGTAGATTATTGATCAACATTAAGGTGAATCAACAATGTATGGATAAAATTTACAAAGTGTGAGATGAGATTAGGCCGTCATTCTTAAGATGAACAGTAATGAGGAAGAACTAAAGGACTTAAGTTTATACATATAGGATAAGAAGCGAGAGAGTTACCTAGAGTTGGGTAGCAGACCTCGATAATAATAAATCAAAGTAAGAGCTATGGTATAGTATGAACTACCTAGTTTTAGTAAGCCATAAGCATATATAACCGACACTATGAAACAAGATATATCAATAGTCATAAGTTCGACAAAGTGCCGAGCGAAGAACTTCAGTACACCTATAGATTCCAGAGGGACAACTTGTCATATTTATGTATATGTTCACAAAGTGAGGCCTATTGGATAAAAGCTTGAGGAAAAAATAGATAAGAGTCACATAGGCGCGCATACAAGGACGGATTCGTACATGCTGCATGACATAAGGTAGCAACAATTACGAGATTGAAATAATTCTGACCACAAGTCGTGGTGTGAGAAAGAGGCCTAAAAAGGGAATGTCGAGGCCTTTTGAATTATTCGCAGAACAGTTTCCTAGATGGAAAGTACAAGAGTAAAGTATTCGTAAGATCTATAGGTTATGAGACTGGTAAGCGCATTAGTCAACATTCGAGGACGAATTCTCCAAAGAGGGGAATGATGTTACACCCCATGTTTTTGTACGTAAGAGTACATTGTAAGTCAATTGATGTAAGATTATAAATGAGAGAATCTTTGAAAAGTTTATAAAGTAAGTTAATAATGTCACCGTGGAGGTTACAAATATTTAAGATCACGAATACCAAGTACCAAGAGGGTTGGAAGGCTTAGAAGCTAAACGAAAAATAAGTTTCGTCGAAAGTCGATAAGTTTGGAATATTATAACATGTACTTTGGGTGAGACTAGGGTTCTTAACATGATAAGAAGGTTATTTTATTAGTTATTGTAGTCGTATGATAGTTGGGTGTTACGTTTTGAAGTCAAGCGAGTTATGGAACAAAAGTTAGCAAAGGTCATCACAAGTTACATTCATAATGTGCTAAAACTTAGCTCAAATGTATCAGAGCTTTTCTCCTAATATACTTGGAATTACAGGATGACCCACATATCAAATTGAAGATCAACGAGTCTAGTTTCTAACTTACTAGAACGTTGTCTATACAATATTATAGTAGAGAGATATTCGCGTTTTCGTGAGACCGCGCAAGCAGCTCCCAATGGGACCCACTTAGGCGGTGGTCGGCCTACTTCACTTTAAAAACGATGTGGACACCTATTTTTTGCTCATTTTTTACTCAACTTTGTCTCCAAACTCCTCCTAAACCTCCTAAATGTATAACATAAGGGTTCTAATGGGAATCCAAGTGATTACACCATATTTCACCATCAAATGTTAGTTATAGTATAGAACAACACCTCTTTGAGGTTGTGTTGCCATTGAGGATAGTTGTGGGTTGTATTTGACTGAAACTTCAAGTGGTTGTTGTTGGATTAGGTATGTATAATAATCTACTACATGTGCTTGAAGTTTTTTGTCTGTTAGTTGCATTATTTGAGTAAGATACTACAAGAGAAGACTTGAAATAGTTTGAGATGTTATTGTTCTTAATGGACTGTTTTGGAAAGGTTGTTTCCATGAACTTTAAATGGTTGGAAACCTTGGAAAATGACTTGTTTATGTTGTTATTTTAATGAATATATTGATGTGGAACTTCTGTCTAGGTCATCTAAATCTAAATAGGATTTCAAGGTTGGATTCAAATGTAACTTTGAGTTCATTGAAAGTGGAGGCACTACCAACATGCGAATCGTAAATAGAAGGTAAAATGACCGAGAGACATTTTCCCTCAAAAGGAAATAGAGCTAGCGATAAGTTAGAATTAATTTATTATGATTTGTATGGACCTATAAATATACAAACAAGAGTGGCTTTGTGTATTTTGTGACTTTCACAAATGATTACTCAAAATATGGATACATTTATCTATTGCGCCTTAAGTCTGAAAGCTTTGAGAAATTCAAACAATTTTAGACGGAAACGAAGAAATGACATGAAAACATATCAAAATATTGCGATCAAATCGTGGTAGTGAATACCTTTCTGTGGAATTCATTACATACTTATCGGATTATGAATTACATCTCAATTATCTACCCCTGGAACATCACAACAAAATGTTGTGGCAGAAAGAAGAAATAGAACCCTTATGGAAATGGTTAGATCAATGTTAAGTCATTTCGATTTCCCTTCTTCCTTTTGGGGATATACTGTAGAAACAGCAAATTACATTCTGAATTTGGTTCCTTTAAAGTCAGTACCATCAATCCCAGCAGAATTGTGGACTGGGCGCAAACGCTGTTTACGGCACATTCGGGTTTAGAGTTATCCAGCACATGTGATGAAAGGGAAAGCGAACAAATTGGAATCAAGGACTGAAGTGTGAATTTTTATTGGATATCAAAGGAACGAAAGGAGGTTTATTTTACTGTCCCAAAGAAAAGAAGTTAATTGTTACGACAAATACCAGATTTTAGAAGAAGACTGTTTAATGAACCATATGTAACGACCCGGTCGGTTGTTCCGTGATATTAGCCCTGTTTCCCCCGTTTCTGCTTTATCATATGTTTCTTAGCCTATTTATGTTGTGTTGGGTCGGTTGGTTCGGGTTCGGAGTGGTCGTGGTGAGAATTGAGGCACTTAGTGTCTTAAAGTAGCCTAATAGTTGAAAAGTCAAACTGAGAGTTGACTTATTGGTAAACGACGGAATGCGGATTTCATGGCCCGGATAGCTTCTTTAGGTGATTTGGGACTTAGGAGTGTGTTCGAAATGAAGTTTCAATGTTCGGTGTAGAATTAGGCTTGAATTGGCGAAAGTTAGTTTTAGTCAATGTTCGGTGTAGAATTAGGCTTGAATTGGCGAAAGTTAGTTTTTGGCGATTTCCGGTCAGCAGTGGAAATTAGGTTATCAGGGTCGGAATGGAATTCTGAAAGTTGGAACAGAATTTTTTACCATAAAAGAATTTACCACTGAATTAGTAATAATAATGCCAGTAATTTGAACGTGGTATATAGACTTAATTTGTTTATGAACTCCTAATTTTATCAATTCCAATAAATTAATCAAATTCAAAATTTGATTCAGATAGGAATCCAAAAAGATGGTAGGTACATTTTTTTCATTCACAAAAGCGACTAATTTAAACCTAAAATCCTAAAATGAAGAAGATTCTGTTGATTCATTTCTAGATCGAATTGATACCTTATTGATTTAGTATCGTCTACTCGAACTAGATTCGAATGAGATGTAAGACAAAGCATGTGTACATTTTTTTACTTTCAGATACTCTATAAGAGACAGGGTATATAGTACTATCAATTTATTTTCAATCGTGGATATATATGTATCCTTAAGATACTGAAACGACCACCATTATTGGTATCAAACCAATAACGATTCATA
>ML334706.1:0-21480 GCA_005239505.1 Nicotiana paniculata
AGTGTATATTGAACGGACCAAGTAGAGAAAAGATATTTTTGTACTGAATATATAAAATACTTTATCTAATTCATTAAATGAGCTTATACTCCTAATCTTGATATAATTATTATATCAATATAATTTATTTATTATTTTGATTTATCAAAAGGTACGACTCTATTCCGAGTTAGTGTATGCCTAATAGATTGGGCAATAACGAATAACATTTGTGAATAATAATTAGTTGATAGAATCCTTGACTCGGTTTTGAGTTTGATGATACCCCTTTATATAAATTTTCATGTGAAAACCCGGCCGGTGAATTTTGTATCCGTCACATGAAATAGTTTAAGCGGGATTGTAAAGGATTTAATTAGTTGATTAAATTAAATTTTCAGTGATTTAATTTGATTAACTGGTATTTGAGATCTTAACATGGGGAGTTAAAATAAGTGTTATTGAATTTTCGAAATTCATACTNGCCTCTTATTATTTCTGTGGTCCCTGTTATACCTAGTAAAAACCTGGACAAGATTTGGGTAAAAAGTGACTTGGGAGAAAAGTCATCCGTTAGAGTTAGACCTACACGTTTTTGGAAGACAATTTTCGGCCAAAAATAACTCTACTTAAGGAGGACGAATTTCACCTAATACTTACTATCAGAGTTGTATTATTTTTTCCCACTCAAAAAGCAAAATCGTCCAAGGTTTTATTAGGCATATAGCATAAGACCACAGCCCTGGATTCTTACTGTTTGGAAGCTTTGACCAATAATTTCAAGAGGTTAGTGCTTCTAATCTTGTGTTTAGGGGTCCGACTAATTTAGATTTGCGCTGGAAAGTCCTACTTTAGGAGGTAAAATATTCCCTATCAAAGACAATTCCATATTCAGACTCAAACAACAGACCTCTGAATAAGTATGAACACATGGGCTGAACTAGCATTTGAGTTATATTGGTCGAACGTAGTAACTTTGATTCGAACACTTTATTTTTCTTAAGAAATTAATTAAATATATACAAATTGCTGATCTAAAACATATTTATTTAAAAAAACTAAAATTCTGAACTCATAAACTTCAAATTCTAACCCCGCCATTTGAATGAAAATGTATTTATCACTCGATCAGAACCATTGGTGGTCTATCGTCCATGATGGCTTGGACACAAGACATCATCTTTATTGTTGGATTTTACTTTTGTATAAAGTCATTACTTAATTCAAACAGAAGAACTAAATTAAAATAAAATTAAAGTACAAAGTCAAGCAACTACAAATCTATAAAATTTAATTATACTTTGATTATGGCTTATGCAACCAAATACATCCTTAAGTCAAAAGGAAGGAATTTATGCAACTATCTGTATTAGATGCTTCAGTTGCAACAGCCAACTGGTGATGATAGAGATAGGTGGGCAGTGAGAGGTCAAAATGTGAGTAAGTGTTAGTACGGTAAGAAGTACCAACTAGTCAAGATGCAAGATAAAAAAACAAAGAGTAAAAAAAATTAAAATAAAAATAAAAAGGTGGGACATGGCGTTGCTTCGGCTTAACAAGGACATAACTCTTAATAAAAGGATGTGCGATTAAATTTATACCATATTTGATTGACGGAATAAATTTATCTTGAAATTATACCGTCAACCAAACTTAATATAAATTTGATCCCAGTCTTAATACAAAATATCTCATCTTATCCCATCAAACTTGGGATTATATTATCCCACCTCCCATGTGGAATAAATTGGTCCAGGGGTTATATTTCCAGGATTACAATCGAGGAATAATTTAGTCCGCGTACCAAACGATCCCTTAGATCTGTATTACTACTCGTTATTTCGATTATTTCAGTTACTTATTATTTTGTTATTGTTACTGTTTGTTGCTACTGTTTTTTTTAGCCGTAGATATCGAAAACATCCTCTACCTTCACCAGTGGAGATGAGGTCAACGTACACGTTACCCTCCCGAGAGGGCTTTTTGTTGTTAGAAGACAAAATAAAGAGTAATATTACATCAGATGAGATGAAAAAGGAACAGGAAAAAAAAAAGAAGGGAAAGACGAAAAGAGCAAATTAAGAGAGGCAACAAAATAGATATTCAATAAATAAGAACATACAGTAACCATTATTTGCTTGTAACCCTTTTTCTTGACCCACAAATGTCAGCTCAAAACAACAGAAACTAAATACAAACAATACACAGAGAGCAAATTCACAAGAAAACAGCCTCTTAATACCTTTGCTATTCTCTTTTGGTGCCATTCACAACATGTTCATACATTTCATTTGTCATTTCCTGAGAGCTTTCGCGTCAATTTACTACTACAAAACATGTACAAAAAGAACTTTCCTTTCGCTAGTCGGCTGCTACAAGAGGAGGGAGAAAAGACTTCAAATATTAGAACGAAAAAGAAAATACCAAGAACTAAAATACGCAGCAGCCTTTTATCCTCGTCGACTAGGTGATGCAGCTTGCCAAGGTGGATTCGGTTGGAAAGGATGCAACTTTGATCTCTTCATTCATTGATCATCAACTAGCATAGTTTACTAATCGTATACTTCACGCCATGTCCATGTCATTGTTGGACGAGAAAAATTGCATGCCCATTTGCTTTTTTATATGATCTGGTATCAACCTATTAATGAGATCTGAAGAGGCACCAGACAACTGAAACCATAAAATACAGTCGGATTAGCATAATAGTTTTACTTAATTACTCCTAACAGTTTAGTCAAGTTTGTTTGCAATTGAACAACGGCCATATGAGTGGAAGCCATACCTCCTGCTTAAAATTGAAAAGAGGCGGCAATGGCCGGCCATTAGGAAGGCGTGCATTGGGTTCCCGAAGCTCATCAAAGAAAGGGTGTGCACATGCTTCAAGCTGCATAAAGAAAAGTAGAGCACCAATTAGTTAGATTCAAGTGTTCAACATCCAATAGAAAGCGGGAAACCATCCCGCGAGCAGGAACATGGAATCGCGCCAGTAAGATCAACCAAAATCGGATCATGGAATATAAAAGACCTGTGATAATTAAGATACTTGCATAATGAATAAAATTCACATCAGATAAAAGATAACTAAATAAAACTTACTGCAGTGCAGCGAAGACTTGGTGAGTACTGCAATAGACGTGAAGCAAGGTCTATTGCTTCAGGTGGCATCCGTTTGTGGAATACCTGAGACCGTGGCAACAGCAACACAGTGAGTCAGCAGCAGAGAAATTACACGCACAAGCTCAGAAACAATAGAATTTATTCAAGGTTAATTATAATCTTGAACCGAGGATCTTTCGGAAGCAACCTCTCTACCTCCACAAGGTAGAGGTGAGATCTGTGCACACTTTGCCTCCCCAAACACCACAATGTAAATCTGGGTATGTTGTTGTTGAGTCTACTAAAAACATAGACTCAACTAACTATAAGAACGGAACCAATAAAAACCGCTTCTTCCACTAGGTAAAGCTGAAATCAAGTGAAAATATACCTTATGCCAAGGATGTGCTTTGATTTGCGGAAACCTAAAATCAGTGTAATTTGGATTCATACAGCGAATTTCCTCCCTCGTTGGTGTTCCAAGTACCTGGAAATTGAAGCAAGTGAACAACAATCGTACACAAACATTTGCATTGGATTTACAATTATTCAACCGTACCTTGATTATCTCAACAAGCTGATCGACAGCGTTTTCTCCAGGAAATAATGGCTACAAAAAGTTCAGCAAAATTAGTTAAAACTCAGGTTAATGCAGAACTATGGAGTATGAAGAACCTCATATACTATACTTAAGCAAGGAAAAAAAACAGATCATTACAAACCTGGCCGAGGAGAAGCTCGGCAAGGACACAGCCAGCCGACCAGATATCAATAGAGGTAGTATACTCTGTCGCACCAAATATCAGTTCAGGAGCCCGATAAAACCTCGAGCAGATGTATGAGATGTTTGCTTCACCTTTAACCTAATGAATGTTATACTCAGTAAGGTAAATGTAGCAACTTTTAAATAAATAAGAAACCATAGAGGTGTTTCTTTAGAAAATGCAGTTTTTCAATGTCCATATGCTTGAAAAAAAATCAAAAAAAAAATTCCCCCATATAGACCATATAGTAAAGAGGAACCAAGTCAACTAAACATTGGTTACAAAATTGTATCATGCAGAAAACACTGAAATAAAAGGTTTTTTCAAGCCAATTGACAAGTGGCGACACCATCATATACATTTTTGGCAGGCACATAAAATTCCCTTGAATCATTTCCCCCAATCAACAATAGGAAGTCGTCAGTTTATGAAAGATTCCGAGCGAAATGATGGGTTTATCAATATGTGCCACCATTGTTTGTTTGAAACAAACTAGCTCAAGTGGCAAAGGGTGGTGGATTTGTGTCTTAGGCCACAGGTTCAAGCCCCCACACCATGCAAAGCAAAGCCTGGTATTTAAGTGGAGAAGGATAGAGGGGCGGGCCCATTATCCACCGAGTTTCGAAGGCTGTGGTTGGTCCAAAGGATCAGCCCCGGACGGATTTTTCGGTCATCAAAAAAAAAAAATTGCATAGAAGCTTTGATACAATGGAAAAATTCAATTAACTCATTCTTGGATTGAGTAAACTTGAAGATGCAATGATAGAGAACAGTAATAACTCAACCAAGACGTGCATGTAGAGAACTTCATTCTTAACGATAACAGTCCAGTAAACAGAATACACCCCCCCCCCCTTCAAAACAGGGTTAGCATGTTGGGAGATAGTTCAAACAAGAAGTATGCGAACTCCACATGGTATATGGTGTTCAATGATATTTAGAAAGTAAAAATATTCAACAAGAATCACTTTTTTTTTTACTTCAACACAAGTTTGGAGCAAGAATCTTCATGCAAGGGAAAATACCAGGCTCGAACAATTCGTTCATGTATGTTTAAAAAAAATCAATAGGTTACAGTTACAAATTATAAACATAAACAGCAGTCAGCAATCCACCTCCTTACGAGGCAAGCATAATAAGAAATAAGGGGAATGCACTCTTATGATCAGGACTTACCAGTACTTTTGCACTTCCAAAATCACAAATTTTGACTTGGTGAGTAACAGGGTCTACCTGTGGAAACCAAATAATGAAATCAAAAGACGAAAGGCCACAATGTACTAGCTAAAAATAGCGACGCGAAAGATGCATTACCAAAATATTCTGAGGTTTCAAATCTCTGTGGCAAATGCCAGCAACTGTGTGCATGTACGCCAGCCCCCTAAATACCTGAACACATTTCTCTTAATATAGCTCAAGATTAGGAAGAAAAGTCCTGCTCAAGAAAGTATGTCACTTACTTGATATGTGTAAAGCTTAACATAGATGAGTGGCATTCTTTGGTTCGCATTGCTATAATGCTTCAACATGCGGTACATGGTTTCCGGAACATATTCCATGACTAAATTGAGAAAAAGCTCGTTTTTACTAGTAGTTGAATAGAAGCAATGCTTTAAACAAACAACATTCGAGTGATCCATTGTGCGCATTAACTGCAGTTCACGATTCTTGTATCTACGATCTTGTAAAACCTTCTTTATTGCCACAGTCTCCCCGTTTTCCAGGCATTTTGCCTACAGAAGACAGGCTTTTAGTTAACCACACAAGTCAAGAAAAGTTGCAGCAATTAATGAAATAAATAAGATGTGTGCTCACTTGCCTGAAAAACAACTCCAAATGATCCAGTCCCCACGACACGTTCAGCCATGTAACTGACTGTCTGCACCAAATTATTCAGCAAGCCAAACACATCTTCAATTTCAGGTTTTAATGAAGAAGCATAACTATTTCTAACCAAGAAATGTTCATGAATCCACAAAGACATCATTTTTACCTGCTTTGGCTCGCCATTCTTCCCTCCGATGGTAGTGGAAATTATATGACCAGTGACTGCATCATTCACATCCATAACAGGAGCAGACATCTCCTACAGTCCACATCAAATATATATCTCAGACAAGCGACTTCTAAAACCGCTACAACATTATCCAACCAAAAACAAGAATGATCACAACCCACCAAAGGTATCATTGGTGAAGCATAAGCCACACAAACTTAACAATCCTAAATATGAAGCATGGGATATGGACAAATCTGGTAATTGCTATTAGAAACCAATGGGTGACTAGATATACCCTTTTTCAGTAAACAAGAAATCCTCGAGGGTAAGTGGCGTACGGATCGCAGCTCGGTAAATAATGGGTCTGCCCCTCTACCCTTCCCTACTTAAATACCAGGCTTTTGTCTGCGGCAGGATTTAACTCGTGACGTGCGCCTAATCCACACATCACAAGCTACCCTCTTACCAGTAGACCAAAGCCCTAGGGGGCTGGGTGACTATATATATTTACATAAAGCATATTGAAGAACCTCAACAAGAAATGATTTAGACAAGCTTACAGTTGTTTGGATCAAGTCCAACACTTAATAGGTACACATTCTTGAAAGCAATAGGCATCCCCATAAGGCTCAAATAAGATCAGGTCAACTATCATAAGTTAAATATCTAAACCACTACCAGATCAGAAAATGCAAAATTATGAGTGCACAAAATTGCTATTTTGAGACACAGAAAAAGGGGTCAACAAGCTCATACTAGATAAAGATCATATTTTTAATTCAAGATTCAATAAATCCAAAAAAAAACACAAAACAAACAAATATATTACCTCCTTTAAAATGCTCAAATATTAACTCAGCTAGAAGCTAACACTAGACCAAGATTTGCAATCAAGAAAAAAAAAAATATCCCACTAAAATTATCTTGACAAGTAAAGTACTGAACTTTTGTACATAAAAAAAAAAGGAGAAAAAAAACCCAGAAAGCAAAATGGTTACCTTATCATCAGCCATAATTTTTCAGCTCCAAATGGAAAAAAGAAAAAGAAAAAGGAAGAACAAAAAAAGGGAAAGAATGAAATGAGGAAGAAGAAGAAAGAAGAATTATTTTCTTCAGTCTGCACTTTTAACTTTATGATTCAAAGCTAATAATTGTCGGTTGAATTAAGAGAGAGAGGTGGGACCCATCAGCTAAAACAGCATCCCATGTGAATACAGCTCTTCCTCTTGTGGTTTTTCTCCTTCCTCTCTGTCTATCTTGCTTTCTGTCTTCTAGATATCTGCTTTGGCCCCTGGAGTTTTAGGTAATGACAAATATGTTATTTAATTTGTCAAAATTTACCTTAAACGGATATTGAACTTTTAGTCCCTTTTTTTTTAGAAAGACTAAGTTTTCATTCATTAACAACCGTTAATACATAAAGATGAGTTCCCCGGGAGATTGCCAGTATCCTGGCTATCATAGCTATTGGTACTAGTAGAATAATTAACAAAAGGATTCCCAAGTTTTGCTAGTCTATTTAGTACATTAACGGAGACATTTCTAGGGATAGGGGCACCAATTGTGTCATCATGGAGTAGCTTCAAAAACTTTGTAGGTGGTTGGTGCAGGATTGTCAAGTAATTGATGTTTGGTTGCTTTGATCCTTCAATTGCCAAAAAGTGAGCCACCGTGTTTACCTCACGGAAGTTATGTCGGATCGTCGGATTCTCCAGTCTCTTCAGTAATGACCTGCACTCATTAATAATGTTAGCATAAATAAAACAGTTATTTTTGTCAATTAGGAGTAGTAAATATGTGGCATTAGTTACGATTTTCAAGTTGGATAGGTTTGTGTCACACGCCAATTGTAAACCGATTTGAGAGCTAGTAATTCCATATGGATTACTGTGAGACCAAAGTTTGCACCATAGTATCCCAGTTTCCAGTCCCCCTGATGGTTCCGAAAGACTCCCCCAATACCCCATTTTTTATTTTCCTTTAAAAGCTCCATCAATGTTGAGTTTTAAGGCAGTGGAGTGAGGTGGGTGCCATTTGACAGTGATAGTTGAGGTTAGAGGACTTTGAAGATTTGAGTCAGTGCAATACTTATATTTTATGGAGCGCGTTAGTACAGTACTGGTGGAGAGGTTGTTCCAAAGATTGTCGAAGGAGTTATGATTTCTATTTAGCCACATGTGCCAAATAGCAAATGGAAAGAATTCTAGCCATGAAATACCCATATGGTCAATATTAATGTTGGCTTATGGAGAATAGAGATCCAGTGAGTGTCGTCAACATTTAATGGAAGGATACTCGGGTAAACCTCATTCCAAAAAGTTTGTGCTATAGGGCATTCAAAAAAGATGTGGGTGATGGTTTCCTTCGCCCCTTTGCAAACTGAGAAAATGATGTCTGCATTCATACCAATATGGTGAAGATAACTTTTTTGTTGGGAGGCGGTTGTGGGAACACTGCCAAAGGAAGAATTTAATTTTATTAAGCGTGTTAAGCTTCCAAATCCAATGGTAATTGTAGCTATTAGGAGGTTGAGGGGAGATTATTTTGTAGACAGAGTTGGTAGAGAATAACATATTGGAAGTGAGTGACCATATTGGGATATCTTTGGAATATTCTGTGTTGGGCTTGCATATAGAAAGGATTTTTGTGATGATATGTGAGGGAGTTCGAAGGATATTTTTGAGAGGTCTCTGTGATCATTGGACCATAGATCACTGACTTTTTTAGTAGATTCACATTGGGTTAGGGGTCCTTGGACCAAAGGCTAAAATTGCCCGGACCAATTATCCATGTGAGGCCCTTTAGATAGGTGTCCCAGCCGGTTAGAATGTTCCTCCATATGAAGGAATGTGAGGAGGGATTTCTTTTGTTACTGTATTTTCTAATGAGAGCGGTTGGCCAAATGGAACCTGGGTTGTTAAATAATCGCCATCCAAGGCTAGCCAGGTGTATGTGTGGTTGTGTGGAAATAGGTGTACCATGCAAGGCTATCCATGTGTAATCACTGATAATTTGAATTCCAGACTGGCAAGCTGGAAAACAAACTTTCTTTCAATAGCAAGGAGAACCACTCTAGCTAGATCAACCTCTAACTCCTCCCAAACCACTCTATGCAATATATAGCTCTCCCAGCCTCAATCCTCAAACAAATTGATAAAATCCAACGAAACTTTATTTGGGAAAATATGAATTTGAAAAAGAAAATACACTATATTAAGTGAGATATTGTTACCTCCCCAAAAAAAGTTGAAAGGCTTTCTGGAAATAGGTGTATGTGTGGTTCAAAATGCGTACCGGATCATTGATCCAGTTTCCCTCACTATCCTTGAAGAAAGTGATCCTATTTTTTCTTCTGCGGTTTACTACATTGAGATGAAAAAACTTTGTATTGGTGTCTCCATCATTAAACCAGTTAATGCGTGAGTGGATTTTCCAATAGTCTTCTTCAATTTTCAGCAAGTGGTTATAATCATTAATAAGGTTATTTTCCAACAGATGAAGGAAATGGCTACTAGGATAACGAGGAGAGGTTTGAATACCCTTAAGTCGAGCCAGAATTCTTTGTTTATTCTTATTATTATTGCCAAAATTTGTTTTTGCCCATTCTGAGGCTTTTTTTGGAAACATATAGTGGACGCAGGTAGACTATTCCTATACCAAGCATCTCTAACGATGCTTTCAAATTCAGAGTGGGAGCACCAGTACGTCTCAAGTCTAAACAGTTTTGGTTTGGGGAGGTGGTAGGGATTGTTTAGGGTAAGAAGTATTGGAGTGTGGTCCGAGTAAGTACGTGGGAGATGTGTGATAGAGGTGTCGGGGTATGGGTTTAACCAAAGGGTGTTAGCTAGGCATCGATCTAGCCTTTCAAGGATTAGGCCATTTGAGTTGATTCTAGAGTTTGTCCAAGTATATTTGGCCCCTTTGAATCCTTGGTCAATTAAATTACAGTAGTTGATACATGAACGGAAAAACGAGGAGCGGGGTAGGATTTATAGGTCTACCTCCCCACTTTTCATTTTGAGTTAAGATTTCGTTAAAATCTCTGCATATAAACCAGGAATCCTTATATGTATCAGCTATAGTACGAAGGTTATTCCTGAGAGTTATACAGGTGCTAAGAGATGTACTGCATAAACAACGATAATGAGAAAGGGAGTGTGATTTGGAGTTACTTGGAGCATAGCATGAATTTCCTGGTGAGAAGTAATGATATGGTTTATGGTGACTAGGTGGTCAAACCACATAATAGCAATTCCCCCTGCATGGCCTATGGCAGGAACCTGGAGCATGTCGGAGAAATGAATTCATCACGGAGGGACATATGATCTGCCATCTTTATTTCAAGGAGGGCAACCATATAAGGGTTGTGAGTCTTGATGAGCTCTCTGAAATTTCTTTTGAAATCCTCATTATTTTCCCCACGAATGTTCCACATAACTAGGCTTAAGGGTATATTCATTGGGAGATTGTTATTGTTGGGTGGTGTGGTCCTTATCCCCGCTTGTGGGAACGGAGGAAAAGTCCTCAAGGATGGACTGAGAACTACTGCAAAGTTTTCAGTTTCCTCGAGTAGAGGAGGGCGAATATCGATGGAGAATTTGAAGAGATCCAGTGGACATTTGAAGATGTACTTCTTGTCCTCCATCTCTTGGAATAGCATGAGAGATGCTTCTCTGATGCTTGAAATTTCTGTGAACGATCCTCTGGGATGTGGGTTATGACCTCCTCTACCATGTCTTCTGCTTTCTCGTGTTCCTCTTGTTCTTGAACGTTGTGAGGGTGATGATGGTGGATGTCCAATGGTATTAGGTGATGTTGGGGAATTGGTTGTCATAGATAGAAAATGGGTTGATTCGTTACTAGGTTCACATGGGTGAAGAATGGAAGTTGGTAGAGTAGTTCCATATTGTTGAGAGGGTTGAAGTGTTGGTGCAAGCTCCAGTGTGCTTGCAAGTTGTTGAAAAGTGTCGGAGTTAAGGTCGGGCCTAGTGGGTCTAGGGCATTTTCTAACCACATGTGGTTGATGTATCTCCCCATGGCTAGTGCCATCCCTTCTGATATGAGTTGCGCAAGATATTGTGGATTTTGAAGGACAATCCAAACCTCATGTTCGTTGATGATCATTGGAAAGAAGGCATCATATCTCTATAATCCTTGTTCTATCCAGGTTAGACGTCCTGGTTTGGGGGGGGGAGGGTTAGTGGAGGTGATACAAAGTTAGGAGGGTGGAGAGGGATTTACGATAGGAAGGGGTGAAAATTTTCCATCGGGATCCTTTGGAGAAGACATTGTTTCTTCGTTAGTGAGGATATGTGAAGAAACAACGTTTAGATTTGGGGGATGGGGGGAGGGAGAGGGATATATGCATAGGAGTTTAGTGTTCAATTGTAACAAATGATTACAAATCTTTGCAAGAAGATTTCTCCTGCATGGGGTTAACAGATCCTTGGAGAGGTTGCATTGTTGTGATTGGGTTATCAAGCAAGTTTGACACATGGCCAATAGAGTTTGCCATTTGTTTGACAGAGTTGCATGAATCAGTAGATTTTGTAATAGTTTTAGGGTAGGTAATAGGTTCGTGTGTAGTAGTCATTGAGTGGATTAGTGGTTTAGGGCTTGGAGTGGTGCATATTGTGGAATTGCCACGTGTTTTATTTTTATTGGCTTGGCTTGTTGGGGAGTGGAAAAGCTTAGGAGATATCGAAGGGTTTTGGGGGTGAGAATGTTTGTCATTGTTATCCGCCATTTGTGTGTCAGAGTTGGGGGATTTGGACTCATAGTCCATTAAATTAGAAAATTTATTATTTGTGGGGATATATGTAGATTTTTCCAGTTTTTTGGGGACTTGAATATTGTTTAAGGAGGCAGTAATGGAGTTTAGGTTAGAATCTTGTATTTTCTCGGGGATTAGGGTCTATATGATTTTCTTGTTTGTAGTAAAGATTATGAGTATTGAGATACTTACCTGAGGCCGCTTCATATATCTTAACCTCAATACTGTTACCTGGTTTTTGAGTGATAGTTTCGAGCTGAGTTATTTGATTTTCCGTTGAGTTCCTTCTGCTTTGATTCCTTCACTTATGGAAGTTCACAGTTTTCCATCGACTCTTAGATGGCTATTATGTTCGACTTGAGTCCTCGATGTGTTTTTGTGTATTTTGCGTAGTATTTAGAACCTACTGGCAAAATTGATCTGTATGTCCTAAGTAACCACACTTCTTGCAGAGAAAGTTTCTCCCCTCATATGTTAATAGTTGTAGATGTGAGCCTATTAAGATGCATGGTAGAACCGGTTTGTTCATGGGAAGTTCGATACATAATCTCGCATATCTGCCACGAAGGGTAGCACTAGTACAAGCATCAATCTTGAGTAATTTTCCAATGAAATTTCCTATCTTTTTTAGTATTAAACTATCATAGAATTTTGTAGGAAGTTGTGGAAGGTGCACCCACACTGTTGTGTGCACATGCTTCGCCTTCTCCGCCACAAAATTTGGCTCCCACTGACGAGCAAATAAGAAATAGCCATTGATGAACCATGGGTCGTTTTGTAGAGCCTTCATCATATTTTCCTCTTTTGCGAATTTTATGATAAAATAGTCATGACCTAAATCAATTAGTGAGAAAAGTTTCGTAGGCTTCCATAGTTGACATGTTTGTTTTTTTAAGTAGTGGTGCATGATTCTTTTTCCTATCAATTTGATGATGAGAGAATATTTTCATGGATTGTACATCCGATTTCGATCTTCTTCAGTGAGGTTGGTTTCTTTGATATGGTTGGTGATGTAATTTGCTGGATTAGTGACATCCTCTTCCATGGTGTTTATGGCTGGAGGTAGTTCATGCAGTGGGAGGGTATAAGAGTATCTAGGATCATTAGATTTGGATCAACCATTGATTCATAGGCTAGAAGTTTTTCTTTAAAGGAGGGTAATTTTTGTGATGTCCCCTCTGTGTTTTCTACAGTGGCACAACCTGGTGGCTTTGGAGGGATTTGTAGATCGAAATTTGTATTTGGGATTTGGGACATTTCTTGGATTGACTGGCGACTGTTTTGAAGATTTTCCGGCGAAGTCTCTTTCTTGGTTGTAACGAAAAGAAAGAGAACTTTTAGTCCTTATGTTACTAGTAAATTCTGATTTTGATCATTATAATATTTGATTAAGCATATTTAACTTTCAATTAACTAAAATATGTGTGTTTTTTATCGCCTTGTGTAGAAATATGTGATATTTAAAAAATAGGATAATTACATTTTTTGTCCCTCAATTATCCAGTTATTGATGAATTCTAGTTTTGGTTCTTGTAATATTTGGCCAAGCGCATTCAACACTTAATTTACTAGTATTGTGTCTTTGATCTATTTATATTAAAAATATGTACTATTTAGACTATTTTTAGAACTATACTACTCTCTACGTGGAGCAATAGTAAGAATTTAAAATAACACATCAATAATATAATCGCGTTGTTGATTACTGCTTGTTGTTATTGCTTCTTTTTCATCTATTCTTGAGCCGGGTGTCTATCGGAAAAAGCTTCTCTATCCGCACAAGATAGAGGTATGCGAACCCTCTACTCTTCCAAGATCCCACTTGTGGGCTTATAGTGGATTTATTATTATTGTTGTCTTAAAAATTTATTAAATTTGTGAAGATTTGCAATTAAAGAGATTAAAAGTGCATATTAATTAATTAAAAATTAAAAATTAATAATACTTAATAAAAATTACAAGAGCCAAATTAAAAATTTATCAATTTTTGAGGGACTAAATTGCTAATATCCCTTTTGGTACATAATCCATATTGTGATGGACAATGAAAGACCTCTTGGTATTAGCATCCCATCACCTTAAATTACTAGCTATTAGACCAAGGTTTTATTGGTATTGGACACTCGCTTTCTCTTTAATTAGGAAAGTATGATTAATGACCAAATCATTACACTATATTTTTATTTTTTGTATTAATTGTACGTATGTAATAAGAAATTAGAGAATCATTTTGCTATATATATATATATGTGTGTCTCTCCTATATTAGTTTCTAAACTTTAAAATACTTATAAAGAGCATAGATGGGGTCAATCTGTTTAAATCCATCATTCCTGGATCATTTTTTCGAGTCAAATTTTACTACATTATTTTGGTTAAACTATTATACTCTGATCTTGCATAATATAACTAACATTCTTTGGACTCTTTATTTTTCTGGTCAATTTTGTAACAAGTTTCACGAAAACTTCACTTTGAATAACTAGGGATGACAATGGAATTGTGCGGTTGCGGGGCGGAGCAGGTTTCAGCATTCGTAGGGCGGGGCAGGTTTCAGCACTTGCGGGGACAGGGCGGGTTCTAAATAAAATAAAATAAAATTAATGCGGGATGGAACGAGTTGCGGGTTGAGATTTTAATTTTTTGAACTAAAACCTAAAACGTTCAATCTTCTTTAACTGTTGGGTTTCCCTCGAGTAATGTGATCTTGTCATTAATAATTACCTGAAAAGTTGTAAAACCTGTGCCTTTTTTCCTATTTTTTTCTTCTTCTTTCGTTTCTTAATATAAGTTTTGACATCGCTTTTCAGTTTCTATATATTTTGTGCAAGCTCTTTCTTTGTGAGATACAAGCATCCTTCTGAATGTGCCAATAGGAAGCAAAACTAAAATAAATGCATCTCTTTATAAATCAAGTTCTGGCACAGTGAATTATGATTGCAGCTACTGGCCAAAAGATAAGGGAGAGACAAATTTTTATTTTAAAAAAATCTGCTGGACAGGGCGGGGCCCGGGTCGGGCGGGTGGACGCGAGTGTAAGTGTGGGGCAGGTAGACGCGGGTTTAAGTGCTATGTGGGTGGAGCGGCGCGAGTTGAATTTTGCGAGTTAAGACAGAAATCACCCCGCACCCGCACCGCCCTGCACTGCACCGTCATTCCTATCCATTACTGTAGTGTTAGATTCAAACACGAGATCCAACGTGAAATAGATAGAGGAAAGAAATAAAGAAGAAGAAGAAACAAGAATAGATATATAAATAGAAAAAATAGTCATTGTAACAGATAAGAATAAATACACGGTTAGAACAAATATTCATTAGAAGAAATATATAGATAGAGCAAAATATGTAAGTGATTAAGGAGAAATATACACTTAAATTAGAAGAAAAAAATTTCATTGTATGACCCTGACACAAATAACAGATAATAGAAATTAAAACACACAATTATATTGGAATAAATTTACTATTATTCATTATACGAAAATGGCTAAATATATCCTTTTACTTTCAAATATTATATCGTTATACTATTGGGCTATCCATACCTCTACCGTCATACTTTATAACAATATTGCCCTTAATTTGAACGAAATACCATGTGGCAGCTCCTGAATAAAACTTCCCATTTAATATTATATCCGATCCGCTACCCACTTAAACCCCTAGCCCGACCCAATTAAAGCTCAACCCACCTTAAAATCTACGGAACAAACACACGAAATACACCGCAAAACTTACCCTTCTCACCTCGTTAAAACAGATCCTCAAAGCGAAAAATTAGGGTTCCTCATATTTCAAATACACGAAGCAGATGCAAACTTGGCGACTTTGAATTATGTAGCTCATAGAATCTGACTGTATTCTGTAGCATGTAATAGTTCCGCGTCAGAAGGTGAAACAGAGTTCTGCATACGGATCTGTTTTCAATTAATTTCATATTTATTCATGTTGAAACCTGAATATGAGTAGTTTTGCTGTATTCATAGATGACCGTATCTGTTTAGGTATTAAATTGAACACATACCTAATTAATAGCGAGCTATGTTTCTGATTTGTGCATTCAGAATTGAAAAAGTAATAGTAATATGTTATGTGGTTCTTGATTTATTAAAGTAGCATTATTACAAAAACATGAAAAATATGACATTGAGGAACCCTAGTTTTTCGCTTCGGGAATCCGTTTAACGAGGTGAGAAGTATAAGTGGTGCTGTGTATTTCGTGTATTAAATGGGTAGTTTTATTCAGGAGATGCCATGTGACACTCCGTCCAAATTAAGGATAATATTGCTACAAAGTATGACGGAAGGGGTATGGATAGCCCAATATTATAACGAAGGGTACAAGTAGACAATATTTGAAAGTAGAGGGGTATATTTAGCCCCTTTTCTGTTTATTATATCATTTCTGATGAACCCACAAAATTTTAGGCGATTCATCATAGAGATTTTTTCATTCCTATACACTATTTGAAACCTTATTACGAAAAATGTCCATGTATTGGTATTTATCTGAACTAAACATATTTTAGTTACAAAATATATATAATCCACCTTAAAAGGCTTCTAATTTATTATTTGTGTCTTCAGTCAAGGGATTTAGTTATACCTTTTTCTTTTTTTCTCTCATCTTTCCTCTTTCTCTCCCGATCTTCCACCCTTTTCCCAAACGGCAATTCCCGAACACCCTTTTCACAAAAAGCATGCTTTAATTCCAAAAGATTTCCTACATTTTAATACGAATTTGACATTCATAGTTTAGCATCACATAAATCTGTATGAGGATCAATATCGAAAAAATGCCAACTCGAACCATGGAATGCTCGAAAAAAACCATCTGAAAAAGAGTCGATTGCATGCTCTTTTATGAACTGCCTGATTGCCAGGATATGCTTCCTAGAATCAGCAAGAGTAAGGTTTTTGCACACTGACAAGTGTTGCTCATATGCCTCAAAACTGTTCCCAAACAATATAACATTATTCAATATAATTGTTTATGGGTACAATAACATTATTCAATATAACGGAAATGAATGATCTGTATTTTAATACAATGTCATATAATTTAAATACAATTTTTATATAATATGTCTTTTGTTTATTTGTATCTGATTTATACATAATAAAAATAAATTTCATACAACTAATTATATATTATACAATTTATCTACAACTTTCATACATTATTTCTACCCAGTTATATACAATTACAATATCATACAACTTAAATACAATTTTTATATAAATGTTATACAATATGTCTTTTGTATATTTTGTATATGGTTTATACATAGTAAAAACAAATTTCATACAACTAATTATATATTATACAACTTATCTACAATTTTCATACATTATTTCTATCCAGTTATATACAAATATAATATCATACAACTTAAATACAATTTTATACAATATTGTTCAACTTTCATACAATATTTAAATAAAAAGATATATATAAACAACATAATATAATTTTACTACAATTTCGTAAGTATAATGTATGTCATGTCTCCTCCTCCTCCTCCTCCTCCTCCTCCTCCTCCTCCTCCTTCTTCTTCTTCTTCTTCTTCTTCTTCTTCTTCTTCTTCTTCTTCTTCTTCTTTTCATACAATATTTAAATAAAAAGATATATATAAACAACATAATATAATTTTACTATAATTTCGTTCATACAATATTTAAATAAAAGATATATATAAACAACATAATATAATTTTGCTACAATTTCGTAAGTATAATGTATGCCATGCCTCTTCCTCCTCCTCCTCCTCCTCCTCCTCCTCCTCCTTCTTCTTCTTCTTCTTCTTCGAGTTTCAATCTGAAATTCAGCCTAAATCAGGTCTAATCTTCACCAAAACACCCTCAAATTTGATAAATAAACTCCAAACTATTTTCCCAATTATTTGCAACAACACCCAATCCAAACAAATAATGATTTTTGAAAACCCAAATTCGAATTCAAAGCTTCAAAGCTTTTTAATGGATGTCAATGGTGGAATTGCTGTTCTCTTTTCCTTTGCTTTACATTACTGTAATTAGGGATTGAGAGATTGAGAGAGACGTAGAGAGAATTCCCAATTATTTGCAACAACACCCAATTCAAACAAATAATATTTTTTGAAAACCCAAATTTGAATTCAAAGCTTCAAAATTTTTTAATGGTTGTCAATGGTGGAATTGCTGCTCTCTTTTCCTTTGCTCTACATTACTGGAACTNTTTGGTAAATTTATACATAGGATGTAAATAAATTGAAACTTGAGTAGGAAGGGTAATAAAATTTCCAATAGTGTATAGGTATGTGTTGCTCCCAAACGAACACGCAAGTATACTTGGTCGACAAGTAATATAATGATAAGTTGAGTGTCGAACCCACATAGACTTGTATTAAACTACTCACTAAATCACTGAAATTATTATTCAATCCGGTCAAAATCAAAGTCCAAGAGTATGATTATATTAAACTAAAATTATAAGTAATAACTAAATTATCAAATCACGAGTTGATTGTTGTGTATTCAATAAAGACAAATATTCCAGGTTTGTGATCAATTCACCACTCGTATTGCATTCTAATTAACTCTCCCTTTTATATAATTCACTCATGGTTGCTAATTAATCGATAATTGCTCTCATAGCATTCTCCCGAAGTACTACTCGCCTATTCTCAATAGATTAACGCATATATTCCTATGAAATTAATCTATTAGAACACATTAAGATTACGATATTTAATTAAGCACGGTGACTAGGTATATTCCTATCCTAACCACAAATCTGCTCCCCTGAAGGGTTAAGATCGCGCTCTCTTCAACTCTTCTCTAATCTATACACGGCTCTCCCAAGCATAGCATAGATAGTATATAGAACCTAACTGCTGGCCAAACAATTAAGCAATTAAACACAGAATTGAAGAAACAACCATATGTTGAGTGAACTATAATCAAGGTTAAGCTAATGTCGAATAACAATATTCATGGCTAATCAAAACTCCAGAACAATGGGTGTTTAGCCACTCATTCTAAAATCAAAACAATTGCATAAATGTTGAATTAATTGTAAATACTAGAAAAATATGAAGATCTGAGAATCCTCTGCTCCCTATCAATTCCGTGTGTATATCTCCTCCAAAGTGGCGTGTCTCCTCCTCAAAAATAAGCTTAGACTTGCTTTTATACGTGTTGGGTAGGTCTAGGGCCGAAATAACCGTGTCCTGGGCAAAATAGGTGAAAATCCCGTCACCGACGCCCTGGGTAGTGCTAGGCGCCCACCAGGGCGCTACTCCTAATTTAGGTACTGCCCACAACGCCACAGGTGATGCTAGGCTCTGCATGTGGCACCCAATTTTGCAATTTTCCCGGTTTCGTCCGTTTTGGCTCTAATTTCGCGCGTTTCGCCCCCAATTGATCCCGAATCATTCCTACACATAAAAACACTTCAAATTAATACAAATCATCACATTTAACATCTAAAACTCATGAAACAAAAGTAAAATATGAGGTGATACACATAGAAATATATACACTTTAAGCTAAACATCAACATCCCACACTTAGACTCTTGCTCGTCCTCGAGCAATGGGACAATCCACTACCCTTCAACACGTACAAAGTTAATTATCAATGATTATTTTACTTTTCAATCACACACCTTACCCCTTGACTATGATCGATATCGGCAATCAAGCATGAACATAAAAAAATTCACATTCTTCCCCTTTTTTAAACATGCCCAAGTATAACTACTCTATAAATCATACCAACAACCTAATTGCAACCACCCAACCTCAAGAGTCAACTTGCAACCACTAAGCCCTCTCAATTCACGCACCTACCTAACAAGAAAGTTTACAACATTACCAATCGTTCATGAGATCATGTGCCCTCACCACAATCAAAGAGTGTATATAGACTATTCCCCACATTCAAATATGCTTTTTGACTATAATTTAAGGACATCACACAATTGAATAAAATTTCACTCACTCTCGCAAAGAATTCATATATCCTGTGGTCGTACCATAAGCTTGCCCGTAGTGTCGATCTCTACTAATTTAAGTTATCCAAATCTAGGATCAATTAGGACCTTTAAGGTTGTCGTGTAGGCTAAGGAACGAGTATGATATGTTTAGGGATACTGACTAACCCTCCTAAGCACTTTAATACACTACATTCACAATTCACACATATTCTTCTCAACCAATTCACTTGCCACAATCCATACACAACATAACCCTTTCTCAATTAAGCACTTCTATACTTCCACTAGCATAATTAAATAAGAAGTGGAGATGTGTCTCTTTTTCTACATACTTTCACTATCATTTTTCTCTTCTTTCTTTTATAACAATATTTTTTTTTACACACACTCCATACATGAAAGTTCATTGGCTATTGGCTTTTGATTTCAATTTTAGTGCACTAACAGGCCTTTCCATGGCTCTACTCAAAAGCTAATCCCCAATATCTCACCTTACTTCTTTTAGCGACTAAGTGCCTTAGGAGGTAAAGGTGCAAAAATCTCAATTTAAGAACAAAATAGGGGTACGACTTGTAATGTGGGTGCCAAAGAAAAGGTCTATAAGCTCAAGGGGGCTAGCAATGAAATTTTTTAATTTTCATGTGACAAGCACATCTATGATCAAGCAAGAAAATGCCTATGTCATCTCCTAGACTAGCATAACCTACAATTTCTCTTCGATTAACATAAGGGGCAAGTTCTAGACTACACAGGATAGCATAGAAAATCACTAAACCTCACTCACACATTGCACATGACTCAATCACAACGGGTTTGTTCAACTCTCAAGTCAAGCAAGCACACATAATTGAGAGAATTAAGCAATATTACACTATGTAGCATACAAGTCAAGCAACTGAGCTAAGACCTCACAAAATAGACTATTTAATTTTTCTTAGGCATCACAAGTTAAACCAAACACAAGGGAAAGCAGAATGTATGTCATAACCTAATATGCCAGCACCAAACATGTCAAAGGGTATTTCTAAGTTACTCAGTTTCTTCCTAGCTACTCTAAAAAAAATAATTTTAAGTGCCCGGTTCAGGTTACACCCTTGGAAAAGAACCGGTGCCCAAAGAAAAACCAACGGATACTACCTAACTATCCTAAAAAAATAAAAAAATCTTTTTGGCGTTTTGTTTTTTTTAATCGGACTTTATCCCTCAAGAAAATTTTCCAACAGATCCATCGCCGAGAAAAATCCGAGCTTTTTCTATTTTTTTATTTTTATTTTCGTTTCTTAACTAATTTTTTTTTATACAATTACACTTCACTTCAGAAAGTAGTTTCCCCACCTCACACTTATGTTATGCATAGTCCTCGATGCGCATGATCACAAAGAAAAACATTAAAACAAGGGTGAGAAATACTCCCTGAGACCTTCTCGGGCCTAGCTCGGACATGATTCTCAATCTTTAGAGTCGGGATGACCCCACACCTAAGCTCAAACATGCCCCTCAACTTTAACTTTGGGTACTCAGACGTCCCCTACTCTGCAAAATAAAAACAACACAAAACTCGACACTTAAAAAAATATAAAATAATAGATATACAGGATGAGTTGCCTCCCAACAAGCGCCTTATTTATAGTCGTGGCACAACTATGCTACTCTGCTCAGACTGGGCGATTTCTCTTCTTCTTTCTCCCATGAAGCCTAGCCTTTTTGCACGCTCTTAACGGGTCTCCTTTTTCATCTCTGGCTCCTTTCTCAATTATCTTTACACCCTCAGCTTGCAACACCATCTCCTCTGGATCACGGCCATTCACATAAGGACTCTGCTCTATCCCCTTCATGTCGACCACAGTAATCATGCACAGGTCCTCATAATGCTTTGGGAGTTTAAG
>ML334707.1:0-14631 GCA_005239505.1 Nicotiana paniculata
GTATCTAAATTATTTATGAATACTCTTGAAAAGTTATTTTCCTTAATTTGCGTACCAAACACCAGAAAATGAATAAGATTACTACTTGTTTCCCAAAAAAATATTCTCCACGAAAAATATTTTCCGTTATACCAAATACATCCTCACACTCTAATGTTTAACAAGTCAAATTCTCATTTGAATACACTTAGGCAAAAGATACTGAAATATTTTATATATGAAGTTTGAAACTCTCACATCAATTTTCATCTATATAATTGTCACAACTAATAAAACAAAATGTTTATTGCTATCTTTTTGTGTGAAAAAAGATCCGATAGAGAAGAAGGAAAGACTCTCTTCGCAAAAAAATAGAACATGTGAAATATACGATGATAACTCCATTACGAAGCTATTACATACCTAAGCTATTGTAGCATTGACATTTTAACCTTTCCGTGAAATGCAATTTTATCTCCAAGAAAGGCTTGTTGCTGGAAGACAATTCAATTGATTAATTGAAGTAAAAGTTCATAGTATTTGATAAATAAATAAATAAAAAGTTCCAAATAGCCAGAGAGAACCTTGAGGTGTTATTCAGTGGCTGGCACCATAAAATGATTAGAATTATAAAAAATTGCATTTAATAGATTCAACAATGATGAACTAAGCAAAGCTGGCACTCAACCCCATTTTTTCGAATTTAATAATAAGGTCAATAAGACATTAGACTCTACACAAATTTCATTAATGATATTGAAATTTCTAACATGTTCCAGCATGTTCAAGTTTCCTACTATATGCATTAATCTTCTCTTTTTGTAATTTATGAAATATTTTTTCTTTTTCTATTATTTCTCGCTCTCTTTTTTCTTTCTTTCATATATATTCTCACAGCTTTCAGTACAGCTGTTGTGGTACGCAGCCTAATAACAAAACCTCCCATGTGGAAATACCCGACTTGAGACATTAAATTAAAAGAATAATAAAGAAATATTTTCCCACTTTTGTCAACGAATTAAACTCTCACTTATTTACTGTCGTCCATATCACATTTAATGATTGATCAAACTTTCCTTTTTCTTGTTTGTTTCTTAAAAAAAAAGTCAAACTCCATTTGTTACTCCTGTAGATATTAAATAGCAGTAAACTAAAATGATTCAATTGTTTTCTCAAGTTGACTTTTTTGACGAGAACATAATTTTTTATCCTGTGTAAGATGACAGAATTAATGAATCTTCTCGAGATTTAAAAGAAATTCTTTTCTTCATTTTTTTTTATCCAATTAAATGCCTTCTAACTCTTGATGTAACATGTCGACCCAAATAAAGACTACATTTTGCTACATTATGCTTCCATATGGACTGAATCCATGAAAGTAAGAAATTTCCTACATATATTATCTGTACGTTTATAACTAATAACTTCGTTAAACAAAATGTAACCTTGACTTAAATGTTTGGGGAATTTTGTTGTATAATTTATCAGTGTTTATTACTATTTGTCATTTCGAATTGTGCATATATGTCTTGAAATTGGCCGAAATGGTGTTTGCCCCTCTAGATTTATTTTTT
The DNA here is from genome assembly GCA_005239505.1 of Nicotiana paniculata. Lineage (NCBI taxonomy): Eukaryota > Viridiplantae > Streptophyta > Magnoliopsida > Solanales > Solanaceae > Nicotiana > Nicotiana paniculata. Next base: position 1,554 of record ML334707.1, read on the forward strand.
CTTGGACCAATACAAATGAGTTCATCTTAAGTGAAAATTTATTGTATTTACCAAAACAAACATTCAAGTTAAGTTTGATGAAATACGTCTACGAAAATATAAAGTAGTACTTTATCTTTGATAAACAAGAAATAGTAGTACGAAATCTGTTTACCCTTAAAATGAGTAACAAAACACGTCTATGAACTAAAATTAATTAAAGAAAGAATAAGCAAAATTATCAAACTAAACGTGATGAACAATTAAGCATGGCTTTATAGATAAACACTGAAAATTGACCTCGGTCAAGCTCTCGAGACTGGCTCGGTTGCAACCGAATAATTAAGCAGTTGAAGAACACAATGAGCAGTAGCTAAAGAACGAAAATGAACTTTTATTGCGTTGATATGCGTGCCAACATTGGTTTTAAAATGAAAAAGTTCTTTTCGTTATATAGCAGGGGGATTTCAATCCTAGTACAACTCTAAATAAGGTAAAAATATTCTTTTTCCAGTAAATGTTGATATGTAGTTGATATCGGGCGGGATCTGCACTGTAACATCCTGTTGAGGGAAGATATTACAGCTCCCCGCTTATCGTGCTTAACCGTTTCTCTTTTTCCTTAGTCTCGAACCTTCACGCTACCCGGACCCAATGTTCAGCCTTGTCTGACCCCGGATGCACCGTTCGTCCTCCTCTGGCTCCGAAACGAGGAAGCCTTTGGCTTTACTCGAAGTTGTGTCAGATCATGCTTCCCTCTCGTTTATGTACCGGGAAATTGGGGGCATCGTTATCCCTGATTTTACCTGTACACAGATAGTCTCCTCACTTTTCAGAGAGCAAATTTATCGAAGCGACGATAAGTGATTGATTGATCCTGGTTCCTTCCTCCGTACACTACAATCGAGTCCACGAGTCAGTGAACCGTCACACATTAATTACCCCCTCCTATAAAAGCTTCGGTTCTTTTTTCAGTTTTTTACTTTTCTATTATAAACCTTCTCCTTCAAACCTTCACACTCTTTTCTTCATATCTTCATCTTCCCATCTTCAAATCGTCATATTTTGTCCTTGAATCTTCAATTTTGACCTTCAAACATTCATATTCCCGGAGAAAACTTCAAAATCTTTGCTCTAACAGACTGCCCCTTCAACTTCTAACCCGACCGCGGACGTAGAGGTGGTCCTACCTGAAGCGGACCCGAAACCTCCTCTAAAGAATTTAATCCCCAGAGGCTGCTCTATAGACAACGACTTTAAGGTCGAAAAAGCCTCCAAGAAAGGGGATCAAGGTGAGGAAGTGTGGAGGTACATATGCTTCATCCCGAGGACACGCTCCCGACGGTTCGGGAGGACTGCAAGTGGGAGGGCAAAGAAGTGGCCGTCCCTAGCCCCGATGAGGACATCACCACACATGTGGAGGGGTACTCAAGTGCTTATACATACCCCTTCACGCTTGGCCTGATGGATACAATAATCCTTGATTTATGCAAAAGGTATGAGGTCTGCTTCGGGCAGATTCACCCATCCTTTTGGAGGATCATGATCCTCCTCCGTCACTTTGTTAATAACACGAAGGAGCCTTGGTTTACCGTCGACCATCTGCTTCGGCTCTACAGTCCCCAAATCTTCCGAGGGGATTACTCAAGCTTGTCCGACGGGCATAGAAAGCTCCATTATCGAGCATCGATGAAGACATGGATCGAGGCTGGCAGGGGAGATTCGTTCAGGAGAAGACCGAGGATCTCATTCTCCTCGAGTTCCCGTCGTTCCCTGAGAAGTGGAACCTAACACTTAAGTTCCTCTCCTCTTGAGTAGTTAAAATACCGTTTGGGTTTTATTCTTCTTTCTCATCGCCGGGTTCTCTCGTTGTCCAGTGGTAAACCGAGTCCCCAACGTAGTTTTCAGTTTCAAAGAGTGGGTCGAGGGGATCTGCAAACAACTACTGTACTCCGAGCACGAATGTCGCAAACTCTCAAAGGGCAAATGGGAGGCCCGTTCCCATGGTGAGTGTCGCCCCCAATTGAGTTTCCTTTTCATTCAACTGTCATTCTTACTAAGTCCCTTTATTCCTTCCAGAGGTTTTCCCAAGACCACTGAGCTTCGGGCAGTGGACGAGGACGAGGCTCCGTCCTCACCTGCTAAACCCGTTGCTTCAGGACAACCTGCCTCCGAGGCCGCTATGAAGAATGAGGAGAAAAAGAAAAGAAATAGAGGTCTTTTGGTTTCCCGAATGCGGACGCCGAGGCCAAGAAAAATAGGGTCGCGGTCAGGGTCCGAAAGAGGAACAAGCAGAGTACTCGGGCCAGGGTACCATACCCCGAATCACTTTATCGGCTCAGGGACTACCCTAAATATGACAACTTGGAGTTCGTCTCCCATGAGTCGTCCATTGCTGTAGAAGAGCGGGCGACACCAGAGGTAAGTGACGGGGAGGCCGAACTCTCTTCAGCTCAGGAGCCCGAGGGAAATCCCATGGCTACGGCCTCTCGAGAAGATACTCCTACTCCGAGAGAAGCCACCGATGAAATTGACACCGGGAGTCGCCGTCTCACATGGAGTCTCTATTTGACGAGGCTCATGCCATTAAAGAAAAGCCAACCGAGACATCACAGGCCGCATATTAGGCCCTCAAGCTGTTCTTTTAAGGCATGGACGTCGGTGCGCTGGAGGACTATTCTGGGTTTGCACACCCGGAGATCCCGAAAAAGGACGTGTTGCGGAGTCAGGCGAGCGAGCTTGAACCCGAAGCTGGTGAAGCAGTTCCCCGCCCCGAGCGTGGATCCCGATCGTAAAAGAACAGTCATGCTTACGATCTTGGCGGATACCCAGGTATTTTCCGGACCGATTGGCATTGCAAGGTACCTTCATTGCTTGGTGACCGAAGAGACCAAGTGAAGATGAATGAAGTGGATGCACCGAGCCTTTTCAACGAGGCACAACAGGCGCTGAACATGGTATATCTTTCTTTCCTTGTATCCCTTAAAGGGTTCATTTAACCTTAGCATATTTTTATTATTTTATTGTTTTTGTTTCTCAGGCCTCGGTGCTTCACCATGAGAGTTTCCATCGGTCTCGGGTAGAGGTGATCCATCTCGAGTTTGAGCTCAAGGAGCAGGTCTGCAGAACATGTACAAAGATCTTAGAGAGCAAAGAGATGAGACCCTTAAGGAACTCCCCATCCTCCAAGCCGAGCTGGGAAAATCTCAAAAGGAGGTCTCCTCGATGAAACAAGAGCATGCGGTTCTGGTCGAAAAGGTAAGGGTATTTGAGATTAATAACGAGAGGCTAATCGCAGTTGCTAACGCCATAAACCGAGGTGTTGAGGAGAAAAATGGATCTCCTGGCCTCGGAAAAGGAGGCCACCAAAGAGGATCTGGCATCAGCTAGGGATGAGCTCCGGGTGATTAAAGATAAATCCAAAAAATGGTCTTGGCTGAATGATGAGCTCCGAGCACAACTAGGCTCGGCCATCTCGGAATGGGATGTCCTTGGCCGGGAGTACACCGCATTGAAGTCCAAGATGGAGGCGGATATGAAAGAGTCCTCCAAGGTCCAGGATATGTTGGCCCAATATAAGAATGGCGTGGAGGTGGCCAAGGCCCGTATGGCAACGAAGGCCGAATACATGAAATGGCTATCCCAGAGAGAGACCTTCGAGGAGATCCATACCCTGGGGTTTGATCTAACAGCCGAGATCGAAGAGGATCGAGGCTGAAGCCAAAGAGATATATGAGCCCGATGGCTCGGGCAGCGAGTTGGGCTCTAGCGAAAACTAGGCGAAAAATGCCTTAGTTTATTTTTTGTTTTCCTATATACATTTTTTTATTATCGGAGCCGCCTCATAGTGCCTCTGTAAATAATTTTGATATATATAAAAAATTTCCCTTCGGCTATACTGTGTTCTTTACTTTTCAGCATCTGCTTACAACTTTTTGTTTAAAGTATGCCGTGAATGCCGTAGCATAGAATCTGTCATAATCTAAAGTGTTCGTTCCCCCAAAGCCCGAATGAGGCCCGGTTTAAGTAACAACTCCGTGTTTCTTTGACTTCGGAATATCTAATAAAAAATGAAGTCCTTTAAATACTTGAATGTTTCAACTGGACACGATGATTGTTTTCCGAATGTGGCTCTTTTTATAGCCGGGTTTGAAGAATTTTCATAGTGTTTAACCATGTGTAAGGACCTTACTTTATATGTCGGGACTCAGACGTCTCCGAGCCATTTTAAGTTGGCTGTAGCCATTGATGTTTGGGCTCTGCCTAATAGGCTCGGTGCCTCTGGAATTCGGTAGCCCGAGTTGTCTGATCTTATTGTCAGATAGCAGTCCCCAATTCGGGGAGGCCATGGGCTCTAGGTTTTTGAACTCACTCTTTATTCTAAGTAACGTAATGATAATATTGCTAGTTCAAATGTGAACTGATGAAATATAGAAGGTAAACTTCTTTTATTACTTTGAATTTAGACTACATGATCGAAAGATCAAAAGCTTCATGCCATGGCAAGAATGAACTACACGGGCCCGGTTCGTTTGACCGTTTGATCCTTACAATTAAATCTAAGGAACTTACTTACTTAACGGGCACAAATCCTTTGAACTTTTATCAAGATCTTTTTAATTTTGTGGTCTTCGAGAAACTTACTTACTTTTCCACCGATGAGCTGCTTCCCCGTTGTCACAAGCGATCTCAACCAGTATCCTGAACTTGCATATTATATGATCCCAAATGAAGTCAATGACCACTTTTTCACGAACCTTCTTGAACTCATGTGCCTCAACCATTTGGAGAAATAGTCGGTCATGAGCAATATGTATTGGGCTTTGCCGGGTGCCCATGTCAAGGGACCGACGATGTCCATCCCCTATTTCATAAACGACCGTGGGGATTGGACAGGGTGAAGCATTTCCCATAGTTTATAAATCATCAGGGCGTCCCTCTGGCATTCGTTACACTTTCAAACGAAGTCTTTCGCATCCTTCTCCATCTTGTTCCAGTAATAACCGGCTTTGATCAATTTTCGAACCAATGATTCTGCTCCTGAATGGTTTCCATAAGTACCCTTGTGTACTTCCCTTATTGCGTATTCGGTCTCCCCCGGACCCAAGCACCCAGCTAGTGTCCTGAAAAATTATCTTCTATATAATTTTCCATCAACCAAGCCGAACCTGGCAGCTTTAGTAAGTAGGGCCCTCGATTCCTTGTGATCCTACGACAATTTCTCTTTCTGAAGTTAGTCTATGTATTTGTTTCTCCAGTCCCAAGTCAAGCTTGTTGATTTCACTTCGGCGTGACCTTCTTCTATCACTGAGTTCATCAATTGCACTACTGCTCCGGAGTCGAATTCGTTAGAGTCGACTGACGACCCTAAATCAGCCAATGCATCGGCCTCGTTATTTTGATATAGAGGTACGTGCAATAGAGTCCATTCCTTGAATTTGTTCAAGGACACTTACAACTTATCCAAGTATCTCCGCATCCATTTCTCTTTTACTTCAAAGGTTCCGTTGACTTGGTTGACGATGAGGAGGGAGTCACATTTGGCCTCGATCACCTCGGCCCCAAGGCTTTTAGCCAGTTCTGGACCTACAATCATAGCCTCATATTCGGCTTCGTTGTTAGTCAATTTCACAGTTCTAATAGACTATCTTATTACGTTACCCATAGGTGGTTTTAATACGATGCCTAGCCCGTACCCCTAAGCATCGTCTGTGAATAAGATCCAGATCCTCGAGGTGAGAAGTAATTCCTTCTTAACCTTGGGGATCAAGGCCTGCGTAAAGTCATCCACGAAGTCTGGCAAAATCTAAGATTTTATCGCAGTTTAGGGTTTGTACTCGATATCGTACCCGCTAATCTACGGCGTATTTGGCCAACCGGCCCGAGAGCTTGTGTTTGTGCATAACATTCCTAGCGGCTAAGAGGTATTGACACATATGGGGTGACACTGAAAGTACGATTTTAATTTCCTAGATGCACTCAATAAGGAGAGTGCTAATTTTTCTAAGTGTAGATACCTTGTTTCGGCAGCGCCTAGGGTTCTACTAACATAATAAATTGGAAATTGCGTATTTTCTTCTTCCTAGACCAGGATACCACTTACTGCTACCTCGAAAACTAGCAAGTAGAGGTATAACTGTTCGTTTGCCTTTGAAGTGTACAACAAGGGAGGGATCGATAAGTACCATTTTAGTTCTTCTAAAGCTCACTGGCACTCCGGGGTTCAAGAGAAGTTGTTCTTCTTTTTTAGTAATGAGAAGAATCGGTGGCTCGTCTGATGACCTCGAAATAAACCGGTCCAATGCGGCTATCCGCCCAGAAGTCTTTGTACTGCCTTGAAGTTGTAAACTACGGTGATATATTCTATGGATTTTATCTTGTCTGGGTTGATTTCTATTCCCTAGTTGGATACCATGAACCTCAGGAACTTGCCCGACCTAACCCCGAAAGCACACTTCTCAGGGTTCAGCTTCATGTTGTACATCCTCAATATGTCAAAGGTTTCCTGCAAATGCTTCATATGGTCCTCTGCTCGTAGGGACTTAACTAACATATTGTCAATATGAACCTCCATTGACTTCCCTATTTGTTCTTCGAACATCCGATTAACTAGGCGTTGATACGTGGCACCAACATTTTTTTAGCCCAAACGACATTACGTTATAACAATACGTGTCAAATTTAGTTATGAAAGAAGTTTTTTCTTGGTCTCCCTGGTCCATCTGAATCTGATTTCACCCGAAATAGGTGTCGAGAAAACTCAGTATTTTGTGTCCGGCCATCACATCGATCATTCGATCGATGTTAGGCAAAAGGAATGAATCATTCGGACATGCCTTGTTTAGGTCCTTATAATCTGCATGTATTCTAAGTTTTTTTCCTTTTTAGGTACAACTACTACGTTAGCTAACCAATCCGGGTACTTAACTTCCCAAATGGAACCTATTTTAAAAAAGTTAGATACCTCGTCTTTGATGAATGTGTGTTTGATTTCGGATTGCGGCCTCCTCTTTTGTTTGACCAGGGGGAACTTTGGATCCAGGCTCAATTTGTGAGTTGTCACCTCCGGTGGGTTCACTATCATATCTAAGTGGGACCAGGCAAAACAATCGACATTGGCTTTAAGGAAATCAATAAGTTTTTTCCTGAGCTCGGGAGTTAACCACGTGCCCAGGTATACCTTTCGATCCGGTAGATTCTTGGTCGATATAACCTGCTCCAATTCCTCAATTGTCGATTTAGTGGCATTAGTGTCATCAAGTGCTATAAAATATATTGGGACACGTAATCATCCTCCTCGTTCTCCTCCTATTTTTTTGTCCTGGTCGAGGTCGAGATTCGAGGGCACTACCACCGGAAGTAGATTCGAGGGCACTGCTTCGAGCAAGGGCACTTTGTAGCACCCTTGCGACCTCTACGGGGTCAACTAAAATATCCACCTCTAGGATGGTGACAGAGCCCTGCACCTGAGTTCTGAATCAAGCAAAACACGGAGTTATAAATGTTACCTATGTTCATACAAAAACAAAAGGAAGAAGGATTCGATTTACCATGGTTCTTGGCTTTCCACCCATATTTAGGGGCCATTTCCCTCCATCAACAGGTTTCTGGCATTGTAATATTCAGAATCTTCTGAACCCAATAGCCCGGGCCTTGAACCCTTGGTGGTTCCCATCGGGTAGCTAAAACAATGGAAACAAAGAGGTCAACAATAACGAAAAATGGTGTTTTTACGAAGGAAAGAGGTGAATAAATTACAAATTAACGAGAATGGTTCTATGATTCAGGAAAGGATGGAGCTGTGGGCGAGATGATATCACTGGTAGCGGTGATGACAAACTTCTCCATCCACCCACAATCACTATCGTCATCCACGTTGGCGAGAAGGGCATGATGGCCACATTTGCTGAAATTTATTACTCCCCCACGGAAGATCTTGGGGGAGTAGAGATTCATCATGTGTGCCACGATTAGGTTTTTCTTGGTCTCCATGCACAACTGGAATAGGCAAGCCACAACTCACCATATAGATGGGCCTCTCGCCAGTTAGACATGGTATTGGTAGAAACTCTAAAATCATGGGGTCGAATCCTGTGCTTATCCCCAAAGAAAACGGACCCAAGGTGAAGAGATATGTATAAACATACGTAATACCTTCCAAGGGCTGACGCCTGCCCAGTGCCGGAAGGTCAAGGAAGTTGGTGACCTGATGACAGGGGAGCCGGCGACCGAAGCCCTTCAAAAACATGATCAAAAAAATGAGAAAAATGGAGTTTTTGAAAAGAAAAAGAAATCCATTTTATCATTTAGACGAAAAAGATATTATGATGTTGATGGTAACCTACTCTATAAAATCTGGAGCAAGGATGTTAAGGTCTGGGAAATTGCGGTCCTCATTCACAACAAGCATACTGGAAGGGGAAAATAGAAAAAAGGGTACCTGCTAACAGCCCAAGTCCGTGGGGACACGTATGGAAACTTCTCTTGGAAGTCATTAACGATACTCAAGTGTTTGGGTATGATGGTGTTTACAGTGGGAGGATTAGTGTCAACGTTAACTTTTTTATCTTTATTTCTCTTCGACCTCCACCAAAGAGAGTACCAGATTTTCTAAAAGATTCACTAGAAGAATCCATGATAGTAAAAAGGTTTTAAAGCTTTTTAGAGAAAGTTAGAAAAGATGAAAGTTTTCTAAGGAGAAGGAGGTTAAGTGCAGAGAAGATGATGAACTTATGAAGATTTTGGAAGTGAAATAGGTAAAATGATGAGTATAAGTAAATATATAGACGATAAAAATTGTGGTCATGATTACCTTGAGAACCGGCAAAAATATTAATGAATCATGGGGAAATACTCGTTCGAGGTATTATATGTGAGAAGACGTGCGTCCTTTCACGCGTTGGAGACTGTTCAGAAGATTTCTCGCCAAGAAAGGGGTCTTCACCAATTTTCCGTTGACACAAAGATTTGTCACCGGAAAGTAAGGGGACTAACTGTATAGGGTAAAATTGGTCCGAAATAAATGGTTGAATGATTGCATGTTAAATCGAAGACAAGTAAAAGACACATCAAGTAACTACCAGTACTGAGTACAACAACTGTAGTTGGTATTGGATAAACCCTGAAGGGAGTCTGGTCAATGGGAGAAATTTGAATGTTTGTCATCGCATAACATTCAATAAAGAATATTAGATATCATTAAATGGGCAGCCGTTGCAAAGAATATTTACATTTATGGCCTGCCGTTACATATTCATCAATAGCTCCTTTATTGTCATTTAAGTGAGGCTTGGTCCTAGGATTTCCCCCCCCTAGGTATAGCTATAAATAGTAGACTCAGTAGCCATTGTAAGACACGAAATTCTTGGCAAAACTTATGCTGTATTCTACTTTCATTCTCAATTAAACAACTTTATTTACTCTTTTATATTGTTCTCATTTCTATCCTCGGAGGCGCTATTCTCGATGCTCGACTTCTTATTTTCTTCAATCTTAATAGCTAAGTCTTACTTTTAATCTTGTTTAATCTCATTTTGGATCTTTAAACCACGTAATAAATTCAACTACACCATTTTACGGGTAAACAATATAACCCACCAATCTCTAAAAATTCAACCAACCTATAAGATCCAAACTTAGATTTAATAATAGAACTCCACACAAGATCTATATTCTTCTTTAATGAGTTTTATCTTTTTATTGGAAAATCATAAGTTCAAAAAAGTGATTTTCTTGGTTATTTAATGTTTGATACCCAGTAGGTGGGACTCTTCTTCTCTAATTCTTGAATTGCCAAATGAATATTTCAGCTACTAATCTTTTTCACTAAAAGATATTGTCTTATGGGAATTTTGCCAAGTTGACATTTTGCCTACTCATCCATATCTTTTTCTTGATGTTTTATAATCTTTGAGTATCAATTCTATCCAAAGCTTATATAAAAAGACGTACTTTCAGGTTTTGAAGTGTTGAATATAAAAAGAGGCAAAAAGAATATAAGTTAAGAAGGTTTGGACAGATAAAAGGAAGTCAAAGTGTGAAGAAAAAGCGCAGAGTTGGTAATAAAAAATGGTGGCTTGCTCTTTATTGTGCGGTGTCATATTTGATGGCAGAACTTCATCAACTGAGAATTGTAAATATGATTAAGTGTGAAAGCCAAAATGAACAAAGTACGAAACACTTTTTATTGTGCGGATCAACACTTACCTAAAAAACTGAAGTTGAGAAATTGTCAAGCGAAAGTCTGGGGCAACTGAAAGTAAAAGTGTAGACCGTACCTCTTATTGTGCTCTTTGTCTTTGGAAGTAATTAGAAATGTTGAGGGAAAATTCACTGAAGCTTAAGCAAGACTACATAGCATGATCCGCACCTTTTCCTGCGGTCCATACTTCGCACCTATATGGTCATTTTTGTTTAATTTTTACCAAAGTTGTAATAGGTATTGAGTCATTGGACAAGTGTGATGTTAATAGGTGTAAGAAAAAGAGAGGTATCAAACTATGTATAACGCGGTAATAAACCGCGTTATATATATATAGCGCATGAAATAACCATGCTATGCTGACACCATCTTACAGAAAGGTATAGCGAATGAAATAATCGCGCTATACATCAAAAATTTCAAGCCATTTCCTTATATAAAAGGGTTAGGATTTTATGAAAATCCCTTCAAAAAATATTCTAACTCCCGTTCAAACTTTGCTTCTTGTTAAATTTTCAAGAATTTTTTCATAATGTCTGAAGAGCGAAGAATAAGAGTTTCATTATATTGGGGGTGGGGGAGGGGTGAGGTATTGATGGAGAATAACTCTATGAGGTACTGTTTATCTTCACAGTGTCATGTTAAACTGCAACTTCAATGGAGTACGATACATTGGTATCATTGTTATGCAAAAAAATGAGTGTGAAGAAACGTTCGCTGAAACTTAAAGTAACCGGAAGATATTCGTGTTCCGTCACTCCGCAAGAGGTTGCTTTTTACTCGGAGTTTAACATCGACGATGGTGAAACTTTGAGGGATTTTCTGAGGACTCCGGATGAATACCGGGAATTTCTTGTAATCAAAATGTTGGATATTTACGTCAAGGTCGAAGACATTCCCAAAAATGAGGTTGCGCATAGTTGGGATAACCCCCAGTCAACGGGTGGGTATTCTGGAGCAGTTTTTGCCGGATAGGTTCCGGATGAAAGAGTTTGCCTTAATTTAAACTTATTGTCACACCTCCTTTTCCACTACCCCGGCAAGGGTAATAAGGGAGTTTTTCCAATTAAAGTGACTAATCAAAATGGGATTAATTATTTATTCAGAGTCGCCACTTGGAATAATTTATGGTGTCCCAAGTCACCGGTTTATTTTAAATCCCAAATCGAGGAAGTTTGACTATGTTTAAAGCCTGCGAACACAGAAGATCGGGNTAGCTTTTAATTATTCGATTGTTCATATTTTAAAGAATTATTTTAAGACGGGTTATGCGTACGTATAGCCGATTAGTTTGGCGCGTCAAGAATCATGTCACGTGTACGTGTACACAATCCACTATGCTTAGTTTATTTAAGAAAAAGAAGTTTGGTCAAAGTCGCGCGAACACGTACCTTGAATTTATTTGAAAAAATCGTGATCACATCATGCGAACGTGTACGCAATCACGATAGTAATTTAAAAAATCCGCTCCTAAAGGCATCTCTACGAGTGTTCATTTGAAATTTTATTTGTGCCACGCAAGCGTGTACACTATTAATAAAAATTTATTTTTATTAAGATTATTTCGTTCGAAGTTGTGCGAAGGCAAACCTCGATTTTAATTTTTAAAATTATAATTATATCACGTGAACGTCGAAAATGGTATAGACTAGTTTTTTTTAGCAGTTACTTCACAAATGCAACATAAACAAACATTCCTGACCTCTCACTATTACAAATGACAGGACCGAATAATAAAATGAAAAGAAAAAGAAAGCATCAAACTCAAATTACACTGAAGGAAAAATGAATTAACAACAAACGCCTTAAGAAAGTAATAATAAAACATTATACTCAATAGGCTTGTATGTGAAATTTTGAAATCCAATTACCAGTTAAAGAAACTAACTTCATCATAATACAGAGAATGCAAATTAATAACTATGAGAACGAGCTTACTTGAGCAAAGGCCAGAACGGCAACACATCCGGAGCCAAAACGCGAACAGGACTTCAAACTTGAAAACTTTTAACTCGAACGGACTTTCAGAGCTCAAACTTCGACTGTCTTTTTTAATGGTTATGAAAGACGGCTATTGAGTTTGTGTTTTCGGCTGGCTTACAGGTGGTTCTAGGCCGGTTTTTTAAGGAAGAAGACAAACAGCAGCTGCTGCGTTTTTGTCGCATGATGCAGCTGTATTTTTGCTGCTTCTTTGAACCGTTTTAGGAGATAACCTCGAGCTATTTCATGGATGATTTTCCCCGATTTTAGAGCTGAAGCTTGAGGTGATTTATGGTATTTCCAGATCTGGAACAAGGTGCGTTGAGGGAGGATGATTTTTGGAAGCTTTCAAGGTGACAAAAATGGTCTTTACAGAGGTGAAGCTGGTTCGTTGTGGTTATTTAGGGGTGTTTTAGATCTGGTTTTGGGTGAAGAACATGATGTTTCACATGGAAAAAAATGGAGAAAAAACCCATGGAAGAAGATGATGAGCTATACTCTTCTTCTCTTTTCACACGCCTTCCTCTTTTTTTTTTTTTTTGTCCTCTTTTATTCGTCTCTTTTTCTTCTGCCCTCCTTTCAGATTTAAGTCCCCCCATTCTATATAGATGTGTATGTGCTTGTAACTTATGTGAAGAAAGTGGGAAGTGGGGAGAAGAATGTGAGTGTGTGGGAGTGTGGTGTGAGTGTAATGGGGAAGTGGGGAAGGTGATTTTTATTAATTTTTTTTTATTATTATTTTTATATTATATATAAATATATTTAATTCTTCTTTTTTTTTTCGTTTTTTTAAATTTATTTAAACCTTTTTAAAAAAAAATTAAATTAAAGAAGATAAAATACACACGCACACACACACACACACACACACATACACACACACACACACATATATATATATAATGAGGATTTATATAT
>MDKI01062797.1:0-16623 GCA_005239505.1 Nicotiana paniculata
AATCACAAATCATAATCACCCGACAAGGGGAGAATATCAGTCATTATCATAACAAATTGCCCGTCAAGGGTCTCAGCTATAACCAACCTTTTTAAGTATATCCTTTACAGTTGGGTCCTCAATAGGACCATTACATCACCAATTATCAACGAGGATTTTCAACAACAATCAACTTCCAAGTAGAGATAAGTTCATATTATAACATACATGGAAATAATAATAAGATTTCTATCGAAAATAGACTCACGGGCATGCTTGACACACAATGCATAGGTAATCGTCACCTCACCTATGCATTGAACATGATAAACACTTAACACATATCATACAATACCTATTTCTCACCAAAGTTAGGGAAGACACTTACCTCGGGTCCAAAAATAGCAATCAAGCCTCTAACACCGCCTTTCCTTTTGAATTCAACTCCAGAACAACAATATCTAGACATAATTAACTTATTAACATCAATAATGACTCATTAATACAATCCCATAGCCTAAATACACAATTCCTAGCATTCTTCCAAAAATACAAAAATCCGACCCCAGGCCCGCTTGGTCCAAACACGAGGCTTAGACCAAAACCCGATCACCCATATCCCCACGAGTTCAAATATATGGTTTGTTTTGAAATCCAACCCCAAATTGAGGTTGAATTACCCAAAATCCCATAAACCCTAACTCTACCCAAATCCCCTAATTTCTACTTTGTTTTCATGATTTTAGGCCAAGATTCTAGAGATTAGTTGATGAAAGTGAGAGAATATGATGTTAAGAACACTTAACTATGGAGCTATGGTGATGGAGGTCTTCAAATTTCTCCTAAGGAGAGTGGGGAAGAAGGTGGGTTGAGAAAAGTGGTGAGAATCCCGTAATGTTTCTGTTTTTAAGGCATTAAAATGACTGGGCGAATTTGCTCTACGCGATCGCAGAAAGGGGAGTTGCGATTGCAGAGAGTACTGGGTTTTAGACTTACGCAATCGTGAACAAGGGACTGCGATCGCGGGGGTACTGGACACTGACAACCGCGGTCGCGACCAAGCGATCGCATTCGCATAGAGCAACACGCTGCCCCGCCCCCAGATCCCTTTAACTCTATGCGATCGCGTGAGGCCCCTCACGATCGCGTAGAGCACCACCCCCAGGCACACCGATCACGTCCAAGGCCCTGCGTTCGCGTAGGTTAATTTACCACCCCAACCATAGACACATCGCGATCGCGTGAGTCACGCCGTGATCACGGAGAGCAAAACACAGAACACCAGAAACAGATCGAAAACCAGATTTGTTTCCAACTCTTTTGCACCCCGACACCTACCCGGAACTCACCCGAGCCCTCGGGGCTCAAAACCAAATATGCGCACAACTTCAAAATCATCCTACGAACTTATTCGAGTAATTAAACCACTAATACAACATCAAAACCAATGAATTAAACTCAAAAATCTATAGAATTTTCTCAAACTTCATAAACTTCTAAATTCTCCAATTTTGATTTGAAACACGTCAAACCAAGTCCGTTTCTTTCAAAATTTTACAGATAACTCACATAACACATATTGAACTTGTTCCGGGCATCAGAATAATAATACGGGCCCGGTAACACAGATTTCACATCAAAATTCATTTTCAAAAGTCTTTCTTATTTTCAGAAAACAATTTTCTTTAAAAATTCATTTCTCGGGCTTGGGAACTCGAAATTCAATTCCGGGCATACGCCCGAGTCCCATATTTTCCCACGGACCCTTCAGGACCGTCAAGTCACGGGTTCTGGTCCATTTACCAATAATGTTGACCAAAGTCAACTCTATTCTATTAATTATAATAAATTCAACATTTCAACACATTTCCACATAAAAACTTCCCGGCTACGCGCTCGGGCTGTGCATGCACATCGAGGTGAGATTAAGGGAGGATTTCGGGGCCTCGGAACATAGTTTTTACTAAATTATACAAGATGACCTTTGGGGTCATCACACCAAGTCACTACATGGTTTTGAAGATTGACAAATGCCTACCCAGTTGAACCGGGTCCATTAGGGCAAACATACTCGAATGAACCAATTGGAACATGAACCGTACATGCATAGGAGATAAACATGATCTGTGAATTATCTATAAACTAAGAGGTTGTGTCCTAATGCGAAAAGGTTGCAAATTGATAAGAGGTTAGAATTCGAGTTCAGCAAGGACAGAAACAAAGGAAGGAAGTTGAGATAAACACAAACTCTTCCACCAAGGAAGAGTTGCATTATAACTAAACAAGAACATCTCAACTTCTGGCGCTATATAATGTTGAAGTATTCCTACTGAAGAATTGATCGCACAACAGAATTGAAGCAAGAAATGAAAGCAAAATTACCAGAGAAATTTTGCAAGCAGAATCCTTGTACGACACAAAGGCTACTAACCAGCTAGAATAACCAGTTCCATCTGTTTGTCTTTCGAGTCTAGTTGTTTGTAGTAGGTGATTTAATATTGTATCTTTCAGCTTTATTAGAAGCAATTGTAATAGGTACACACTGTTCAAGTTAGAGTTAACTTGAAGCTTGTAGCAATTAGCTAGAGGCTAGTTTGCTACAAAGGGATTAGAGTTAGTCCTAGGTTTACAAAAGAGTTTATTTTGTAAATGTTGTTTGGCTCAGAGTTGTAGTGAAGAGTTTGGGAAAATCCTAGTAAGGAGTAGGTCGTGGTTTTTTCACCTTTTGAGCCAGGTGTTTTCCACGTAAAAATCTCTGTGTTTTTACTTTACTGCATTTATTATTTCGCACCAATATAAGTTGGAACACCAAGAAGAACCGGGTTCTTCTATCGAGACATCACTCAAAAATTGGACACCGCAATGGCCAGTATAAAACATCAATTGGTATTAGAGCAGGTTATCCTTGAAAATCCTAACACCTTGGAAAAGATCAAAATGAGTGGACCACCTGGAAACTGGGAGGGTCAATCAACTGCAAGGCCACCACTCTTCAATGGCCAGTATTACTCTTGGTGGAAGAACAGGATGAAGGACCACCTGATTGGAGAAGACTATAAACTCTGGGACATAATCACTGATGGTCCTCTAGCTACCATGAAGAAGACTGCTGAAGGTGTGGATTTACCAAAGACTAGAGCTGACTGCACTGCTGAGGATCTAAAGAAATGGGAGAAGAATGCAAAGACCAAGAAGTGACTAGTGTGTGGACTAGGTCCAGACGAGTATAGCAGAATCCAAAGCTACACTACTACCAAAGAAATCTGGGATACCTTGCAAGTATCCCATGAAGGAAAACCTCAGGTAAAAATATCAAGAGGTACTCTACTATACTCACAGTATGAAAACTTCACTATAAAAGAAGGAGAGACAATCAGGAGATGTACACAAGGTTCACAACTTTGATAAATGAACTTAAGTCTCTTGGTAGAGTCATTCTTGAAGAGGACAGGGTAGAGAAGATCCTGACAAGGGTCTTACCAATCTCCTGGGAAAGCAAAATCACTTCTATCCAGGAATCCAAAAATATGGCAACCCTCAGATTGGATGAACTAATTGGAAACCTTACTGCCTATGAACTTAGAAGAAAGACAATGAAGATGGATGGACCAAAGAAAGAGAGGAGTCTAGCATTGAGAATCACTGAGGGAGTAGATCTTGAGGAAGATGAGATGGACATGATTACCAAAGAATTCAGAAACTTTCTCATAAGGAAGAAGGGCATCTCTAGAGGAGGAAATTACAACAAAGCAAAAGCTCTAGAAAGGCCAACCAACGAGAGATGCTACAAATGTGGAAAGACTGACCACCTTATCAAGAACTGTCCTCAATGGGAAGTGGAATGGAAAAGGAGAGATATGAAAGAAGGAACTGGTCCAACCCAAGAAAACCACAACAAAAGCTATGGTTGCTGCTTGGGGGGAAAGTTCAGATGAAGAATCAGAAGATGGTGAGAATGAAGATCAGGCGCTCATGGCAATTGGAGAATCCGATGAGGAATCACATGAAGAAACATAGGTAAGTATCTCCCATCTTAAAAATAAAATAAAGTTCCTATCTAAGGAAAAACTCTCTGAGTTTCTACTTGATTTCATGGATGATTCCAAAGAAACAACCAAAGAGAAGGAACAACTCTCTAAAGAATGTGAAATGCTAAAAGCAAAATGCATGAACCTGGAAATCAGAGTAAGTGAATCTGAAAAGAAAAACACTATCTTGTTGAACCAGGTTCATTCACTTGAAACTGAGATTCTAGAACTAAAATATGAAAACTTAAAGCTAAATCTAGGATCGAGTAAAAAGGTTGTTGATCATTCTCATATCATATTAGAAGAAAATGTGGGAAAACTAAAAGATAAGATGTATTCCAAGGATGAATAGATAATAACACTTAAAGAAGAACTTGGGAAAGTCAAACATGAATTAGATCGAACTTGTAAATGATATAAATCCTCTGATGCCCTGACATGGCTTCAAGAGAATCATAGTAGCAACTGGAGAGGGCTTGGCTTTTGGAGTCAATTTCCCAAGTGGGATCCCAAAAGCAAGTATCTCACTCTCCCTGAGAATAAAATATTCACCTACTGTGGTAAGACTGGCCACTACAAAATTGAGTGTACTGCAAAAGAGCAGGCTAGTCGAAGAAATGATAGTTTTGTTAGAAAGAAAAACTGGCTACCAAATTGGGCCAGAAAAAGCTTGATTCATCTATTCTCTCATAGAAAAGGACCCAAACTAGTTTTGGTCTTAAAACTAACCCCTGATTTCTTTTTGTAGGTTCAAGTCAGAGGAAGCAGCCAAATTTGGTATTTAGATAGTGGCTACTCAAAGCATATGACAGGGAACAAGGAACAATTCCTTTCACTTGAAAGCCTCAAATGAGGAAATGTCTCCTTTGGAAATGGAAAGAAAGGTGAAATTATTGGGGTTGGTAAGGTAGGTAAGGATGACACACGTTCCATTGAACATGTGTACCTGATAGATGGCTTGAAATATAGCCTGATCAGTGTGTCACAACTGTGTGACAGAGGTAACCCGGTTGTCTTTACTTCCACAAAATGTTTTGTGATTAACCTGCTTACTGACAAGTTAGTTTTGCAGGGAAAAAGAATGAATAACATCTATGTCATAGACTTGTTCACACTGTCTGAAAATGAACTCACTTGCCTAAGTGTGTTGGACAGTGATCCCCTCCTGTGGCACAAAAGACTTGGTCATGCAAGTCTAAATCAGCTAAACAAACTAGTCTCTAAAGACTTAGTGGTAGGGCTTCCTAACATTAAGTTCAAGGAAGACAAAGTTTGTGAGGCATGTGCAAGGGGGAAGCAGGTAAGATCTTCTTTCAAAAGTAAGAAAATGGTCAGTACCACCAGGACGTTGGAACTGGTTCATATGGACCTATGTGGTCCTATGAGAACTCTGAGCAGAGGTGGTAAGAAATATGTAATGGTGCTAGTTGATGACTATTCAAGGTTCACTTGGACCTTATTTCTGACATCTAAGGATGAAGCATTTGATATGTTCACCTCATTTGTTAAGAAAACTCAAAATCAGTTAGGAAATCAACTAGCATCAATAATATCTGATCATGGTTCTGAATTTGAGAATGCAAAGTTTGCTGAGTTCTGTGATGAACATGGTATCAATCACAACTTTTCTGCCCCTAGAACCCCACAGCAAAATGGGGTTGTTGAAAGAAAGAATAGAACTCTTGAAGACATGGCAAGAACCATGCTTCTTTCTAGCAAACTACCCCATAGCTTCTGGACAAAAGCAATAAACACTGCATGCGACATAATAAATAGATGCATGACCAGGCCTCTGGTAGAGAAAACTCTTTATGAATTACTTAAAGGGAGAAAGCCCCACATATCCCACCTTAGGGCTATCGGATTCAAGTGCTTTGTGCACAATAATGGCAAAGATTTCCTAAGAAAATTTGATCCCAGAAGTGATGAGGGAGTATTCTTGGGATATTCATCACATATCAAAGCTTATAAAGTGTATAATAAAAGAACTATGTGTGTAGAAGAGAGTGTACATGTTGTATTTGATGAAAGTAGCACTCTTGCTGAGAGACATGAACCAGAAGATATGGAAAACATTGAAGCAAATATGGAAGGTGGAACAGGTGATGGACCAGGTCCAACTACCCCAAACAACATGACAGGGGGAACTCAACATGTAAACCTTGGCCCTAATCCTATTGCACAACAACAAGACACCATAGAAATATCTAGAAGTGAACAGTTGGTTCTCAAACCACACAGATATCAGAGTTCTCACCCTCTTGAGAACATCATAACAGATCTGACATCTGGAATCAAAACAAGATCCTCTTTTTGAAAAATCTGTGTGTGTTTGATGCCTTTCTATCCTTGATTGAACCAAAGAACATTGGTAAAGCCCTATAGGATGCTGACTGGGTAAATGCCATGCAAGAAGAGATGAATCAATTTGAAAGAAGTCAAGTATGTCACTTGGTACGCAGACCACTAGACAGATCAGTGATTGGCACAAAGTGGGTCTTCAGGAACAAGCTCGATGAGGATGGAACTTTTACAGAAACAAGGCTAGACTGGTTGTTCAAGGATACAGTCAAGAAGAGGGAATTGACTATGATGAGACCTTTTCCCCTGTGGCAAGACTGGAGGCAATCAGACTTCTTATAGAATTTGATGCACACATGGAATTCACTCTCCATCAGATGGATGTTAAGAGTGCCTTCCTCAATGGCTATCTGAAGGAAGATGTATTTGTTAAACAACCTCCAGGTTTTGAAAGCAAGGAGTCACCTGACTATGTATACAAACTTGACAAGGCTCTTTATGGTCTCAAACAAACACCAATAACATGGTATGAGCGTCTATAAAAATTCATGCTAGAACATGGATACAAACAAGGTAAAATTGACACCACCTTGTTCTTAAAGGAAAAGGGTAAAAAACTTCTGGTTGTGCAAATATATGTGGATGATATCATATTTGGGGCGGCTTCTAAAAAATTGAGTAAGGAATTTGCTATACTTATAGGAAGTGAGTTTGAGATGAGTATGATGGGTGAGCTAAACTTCTTCTTAGGCTTGCAAATCAAGCAAAACTCTAATGGAATAATGATCCATCAACAAAAGTATGTGAAAGAATTGCTCAAGAAATTTAAAATGGAAGACTCAAAGAAAATAGACACCCCCATAGCCACATCTACAAAATTAGATGTGGATGAACCTGGTTCATCCGTTGATCAGAAGCTATACAGAGGGATGATTGGGTCTCTATTATATCTCACTGCCAGCAGACCTGATATTGTGTTCAGTGTAGGACTGTGTGCTAGGTTTCAGGCAAATCAAAAAGAGTCCCACCTAACTACAGTGAAGAGAATTTTGAGATATCTGAAAGGCACCACTGATTTGTGCCTTTGGTATCCTAAAAGTAGTAATTTCAACCTTGTAGGATATGCTGATGCTGATTATGCAGGTTTCCTGGTTGACAAGAAAAAGTACTTCAGGCATCGCTCACTTTTTGGGCTCCTGCCTTGTGTATTGGGCCACCAAGAAACAAAATCCAGTAGCCTTGTCTACTGCTGAGGATGAATATGTGGCTGCAGCCTCATGCTGTGCTCATTTTCTATGGATCAAGCAACAACTCATGGACTTTGGTATAGAGGTTGGATGCATTCCTGTTTTCTGATTAGTATGACGAAGAACCCGATTCATCGTAAAAGAACTAAGCACATAGATGTCAGACACCATTTCTTAAGGGATAACTATGAAAAGGTAATGATCTCAATCGAATTTTGTGCTACTGACCAACAAATTGCAGATATCTTCACTAAAGCACTAAGTAGGGAGCATTTTGAGAGAAACTAGCTTGAATTAGGGATGATTAAGATCACCTAATTGAAAACGAAGAAGGAAAAATGAAAAATTTGGCTAGAAATAGGAATTTGTGTAAATAATCAGATTAACAATTGCTCAGTATCATACTGTAAAAAGTATACTCTTATGCCATATTTTGATATGACTCATTGATCAAAATGAAAATTTTCCTATCTTTGAAAATTGAGGCTTGATCAAGAGGATTCTGAAATGATGAACCTGGTTCATCATGCGGGTTCATCTGAAAGACGAGTTATGTGTTCTATACTTTGCACACTTTGAAATACTATTAATTAAATCATGAGCAGAACTCTACCCAAACTCAAAATCTTTTCAAAGTCTATCCATTTGACTTTGAACCCAGTTCTGTTTCAACAAGAATACTCACCAAATTTAAATACCTAGATTCTAGGGATGCCTTAACCGTCAATTCAAAACTAAAAGTTCATTCAATCCATCCCCTCCCTTACAAAACCATTCCCAAATTTTCGATGACTCGGGTACATCTGTCCCAAGTCCTTCTTTTGAGGTCATCTCTGATGTTGCTGAAAACTTAGAAAATAGGTTCATACTAGTTGGGTTTTTAATAGATGTGGAGTTGCCGGAAACAATAAGAATAAGTGGTAAAAATTAAATAAAAAAAAATTAGACTGAGGGAGTACGGAGTAATGAGAAAGGGAAAAGGGAAAGAAGTAGATGATTCTTCACACACCTCTAAATCTATTAGAATGGCTATTTGTAGAGCTGAGTCAGAAAAGGAGGAAGAAAGTAGCAAGACTGCAGGGGAAGTGAATCAGGAGAAACCGCTGAAGGGTTGGTAAATTTAGGAAAGGTACAGATGAACCTGGTTCATTTACTTAGGAAACCGTGGCGGATCTGCTGAAAATGTTAGGCGATAATTACAATCCAAAGAAGAAAAGAACTCCTAAAGCTCAAACGTCTGGAAGAACAAGAGAAAGTAAGAAAAGAAAAGGTTGTTGAGCCTATTGAGGCTGTTGAAGTGGATGAGATGGACCTGGTCCATCAAAGTGAAAAAGTGGTAGAGGTAGAGGTTCAGACCCCTAAGCTCAAGAAAGCCAAGACTTCCTTTCATCTATTTCTGTGTCTGCTGAACCATCTATCTTGGCTAAATGAACCAGGTATGCAGTTTCTCCAAGCCTTAATTTCCTAGCCTCCTAGAACTTTCAGTGACCCAGATTCAGAATTCTTGTTTGTTGCTCATGTTTTAATTATTTTTATTTCATTTTGTGGATTGTGGCAGAATCATATTCTCTCTATCAATGAGGTTTGCTTATTTTGTTCTTGTTCATTGTCTATATTTTTTGATAGTTTGAATTCTTAGTTTATTATTGATGATTAATCCATGGTTGCATATGCAGTTTCCCAAATGGCCATGAGTAAGTGTTAAAAATCTGGGATTCACACAATTTGTTTTTGCAACTTTTCGATGATGCCAAAAGGGGGAAGATATGTGCTTTTTCAAAATTTCAAGAAGTTGTGATATTTATAATCTAATAAACCTGGTTTCTCCATGATAAATGCTTAAAACCATACAAAGTGTTTGAAGTTTATACAGGGTTGAGCACAGAGTTTGTCATCATTAAAAAGGGAGAATTTATTGACCCAAGTCACTGCATTGTTTTGAAGATTGACAAGTGCCTACCCAGTTGAACCAGGTCCATCAGGGCAAACATACTCGAACGAACCAATTGGCACAAGAACCGTACATGCACTGGAGATAAACATGATATGTGAATTATCCATGAACTAAGAGGTTGTATCCTAATGCGAAAAGGTTGCAAATTGATAAGAGGTTAGAATTCGAGTTCAGAAAGGACAAAAACAAAGGAAGGAAGTTGAGATAAACACAAACTCTTCCACTAAGGAAGAGTTGCACTAGAACTAAACAAGGACATCTCAACTTCTGGCGCTATATAATGTTGAAGTATTCCTACTGAAGAATTGATCGCACAAAGACAGAATTGAAGTAAGAACTGAAAGCAAAATTACCAGAGAAATATTGCAAGCAGAATCCTTGTGCGACACAAAGGCTACTGACCAGCTAGAAGAACCAGTTCCATCTGTTTGTCTTTCGAGTCTAGTTGGTTGTAGTAGGTGATTTAATATTGTATCTTTCAGCTTTATTAGAAGCAATTGTAATAGGTACACACTTTTCAAGTTAGAGTTAACTTGAAGCTTGTCGCAATTATCTAGAGGCTAGTTTCTACAAAGGGATTAGAATTAGTCCTAGGTTTACAAAAGAGTTTATTTTGTAAATGTTGTTTGGCTCAGAGTTGTAGTGAAGAATTTGGGAAAATCCTAGTGAGGAGTAGGTCGTGGTGTTTTCACCTTTTGAGCCATGTGTTTTCCACGTAAAAATCTCTGTATTTTTACTTTACTGCATTTATTATTCGGCACCAGTAGAAGTTGGAACACCAAGAAGAACTAGGTTCTTCTATTGAGGCAGCACTCGAAAATTGGACACCACACAAATCACCCCCCTTCTTGTGTGGTATTGAAGTATAAAACATCACTAATCTTGGGCCATTAAGCCATGTTGATATTGACTGCGAGGTGGTGCTTTCATCAAGGCCCCATATTGGGATGAGTGAAAATTATGATTGAGTGTTGCTCTTGATTATGAGGTGACACTTTTTCTAGGCCCCATATTAGGCTGAGTGATTTTGATCATTGACTTTCGAGTCGATCAGCACTTGGGCTCCATCCCTCCGAAATCAGGTGATAAACCATGTTACATTGCGCCCTGTGAGTGCAGACATTTGATGTATGCTTTCTGAGGGACTTATGTAAGGAACTCGTACGTGTTTAGTTTGTATGTGATGATCTAGGGGAATTGTGACAGGCACTGTCAGAGTGATGAGAGTGTGATTGAGGGGTACTTGTGCCAGGCACTATAAATATGCTGATATATTTGTATACTTGATTATTAAACTCTGATGTTGTTGATTGTGGCATGTATACTTGTCATGCAGGCATCGAGCAGTATTTTCCTCATGCTAATTGGTTCTTGATTTCTCTATTTTATATTTAGAGATCAGAATCACAGTTTAAATTGATAAATCTATTCCTAGGTGATTTTTTTTGGAAAAATTGATTCCTTGACTGATATACTTGAAAAGTATGATTATTTGTCCAATTATTCTGATAAGGTTGAATTGATATTACTTGAGCTGCTTTTATTTTTTGCCGTTATTATGTTGTTATTGTTGTTCTGGGCTATTGAAAATGAGTATTGGACCTTGCCAAGCTCATCTTTGCTTCTATCCCGAGGTTAGGCTTGCTACTTATTGTGTACATGGGGTCAGTTGTACTCATACTACACTTTACACTTCATAGTGGTTGGCAATGAGTTATATGGAGATTTTAAGGGAGCACTATTGTTCTATCCGTAGGCCTTGAAGTCCTCTCTTTAAATATGTTATTACTGTTTAATCTTCCAAATAATATTGTACTTTTTTCATATTTTATACTTAATACTCTGTAGACTCACATACTCAATGGCACCATAATTTGGGATGAATTTCAGTTTTATAATTATTTTAACTTCAGTTATTTATATTAATCTATATTTGAGACTATTTAGTACTGTTGTCAATGTTTATTTATGCATATTCGTTGTTGGCTTTCTTAGGAATCAGTGATAGGCGCCATCACGACTACAATGAAATTTTTGATCGTGACAAGTTGTTATCAGAGTACTTGGTTACTTAGGTCTCCCGAGTCATGAGCAAGTCTAGTGGAGTCTTGTGGATTGGTATAAAGAAGTTTGTACTTATCTTCTAGAGGCTACATCGCTGATATGAAAACTTCTCTTTCTTTCATTCTTTGTCGTATGAATTTGTTTAAACCTAACTATTAATCTTTGATTTTCTATTATCTCATTAATAGGGAGGAAACATTCTTCCAATACAACTGAGCAGGTGCCAGTACCTCAGACTAGGGCCAAAACAAATCTGGGCCGAGGCAGAGGCAAGGTTGGAGAACATGCTACAGCTAGGAGCCCTGCTTGAACAGCTACTGTAGAGCCACTAGTAGCTCCCGTTGAGGAGTATATTCCTGACTATGTTGAGCTGGTACGACCAACTCAGGTTCCCTAATGTTTACTAGCTACTTAGGATACTTTGGTCTGTATGATTGGTTTGTTTGAGAGTTTGGCTCCGGCCGTAGCATTCCCTACTGCACCAATTACTTTCCAAGAAAGGGGCGGAACGTAGACTCCATCTACGCGTATCCCAAAGAAGATAGCCCATGGTTATCAGACCCACAAAGTGTTACCAGTTGAGGGAGTCCTGCTTACTATTTTCACGCAGCCTGTGGATAGGCTCGCGATATTAGCTGATGAGCTGAAGTTCACAAAGTTGCATCCCGCTCGCTTCAATGACACACCTTTAGAGGATTCTAAGGAGTTCTTGAATCATTGTCATGAGATTCTATGTAATTTGGGACTAGTTGAGTCCAATGGAGTTGACTTCACCACCTTCCAGATGCAAGGTCCATCCATGAGATGGTGGCGGGTTTATGAGCTGGGTAGAACAGTAGGATCACCTCTTCTTACTTGGGCTCAGTTTTACAAGTTCTTTTTGGAAAAGTTTGTGCCCAACACTAGGATAAAAGGGTTAATGAGGTAGTTTGAGTACCTTTAGAAGGGTTCAATGTTAGTTACTGAGTACAACATAAGATTAACTGAGTTGTCCTATAATGCTACTGTTTTGGTTCCATGTGAGGAGGAGATTAATTGATGGTCTTCACCATGGTATTTTTCTTGCTATGGCTAGAGAGTTAGAGACCGAGACTTTATTTTACCAGTATGTGGAGATAACACATCATATTGAGCATATCCAAAGTGAGACTAGAAAGATGATGCAGGGATGTGACAAGAGATACTGACATTCAGGAAAATTCATCGATACCAGGTTCTTCTGGTTGGTATTTTGGTTCACGGGGTCTGACTCAAGCCCCCTAGTCATTTTCAGGCAGAGGTTTATATGAGTGTGTGGACTTAGGGAACTTCAGAAAATACTCCCCCCGTTATCGTAGAGGTTCAGGGCATCAATGAGAATTACCCAGTTCATGATTTAGAGGTAGCAGCTATTGTGCGCGCACTCAAGGTTTAGAGGGAATTACTTATATAGAATGTCTTGTAAGGTGTATACGGATCATTAGAGTCTGAAATATCTATTCAAGCAAAAGGATTTGAACTTGAGGCAATGGAGGTGGTTGGAGTTATTAAAGGATTATGATATCTCTATTTTGTACCATCAAGGAAAGCCTAATATGGTGGCTGATGCCTTGAGTAGAAAGTCAAAGAGTATGGGGGATTTAGCATTTATCCCAGTTGTAGAGAGGCCTTTGGCTATGGATGTTTAGGCATTGGCCAATAGATTCGTGATATTGGATATTTTGGAGCCGAGATGTAATGACCTGTCCGGTCATTTTGAGTATTATTGACCCGTTCCCCCTCATTTATTAGTGATTTTCTGTTCGTTTGTTGTTATGTGACTTGTCGGAGTGGTTGGTTTGGTTCCGAGGATATTTTTGGAATGAATTGGGACACTTAGTCCCAAGGTGGGAAGCCTAACTTCAAACACTTGACCGGATGTTGACTTATGTGTAAATAACTCCAGAATAGAGTTTTTATTGTTTTGATAGCTTTGTATGGTGATTTAGGACTTAGGAGTGTGTCCGGCTATTGATTTGGAGGTTCGTAGGCGATTTTGGCTTGAATTGGAAAAAGTTGAAGTTTTGAGAGTTAAGAAGTTTGACCGAGAGTTGAATTTGTGATTACCATGCTCGGATTTTGGTTTTGGAAGTTGGAATGGGTCCGCTGTGTCATTTATGACTTGTGTGCAAAATTTGAGGTCAATCAGAGTTGATTTGGTGTGTTTCAGTATTGGTTTTAGAAGTTGGCAATTCGAAAGTTCATTAGGCTTGAATTGGGGTGCTATTCGTGTTTTTCATGTTGTTTTATGTGATTTTGGGACTCAAGTAGGTCTGCTAGGTGTTTTGGAACTTGTTGGTATATTTGGGGTGTGGGGGAGGGGGGAGGGAGGGGGCGTCTAGGGTGTAAATCGGATTGAAATCGAGATGATTTTGGACTTAGTTGTTTGCTGATGCTACTGTTGTTCTAGTGTCATCACACTTGTGATGGGAATGGCTGCAGGGGCGAACTCGTTGGTGCGAGGGAGTCATCGCAGAAGTGGAAAGGGCTAGCCAGGGGAAGAACCCTAGATGCGGAGCTTGACGCGCAACTGCAGAAGCGGGTCGGGCACCACAAATGTGGAGTCTGGCATTTGGCTACGGACTGCAGGTGCGCAAGTGAGCCGCAGAAGCGGGCTCGTAGGAGCTGTGGATTCTTCACAAAAGCGAAACTGCAGAAGCGGTTTGGGGCTGGAGAAGAGAAATCTCAAAGGCCTATGTGAGGGCCGCACTTGCAATGGAAATTTTGCAGGTGCGGAGTCGCAGATGCGGCTAAGGGCTCGCAGGTGCAAGATCATTGGGAAGAAAAGGGTGTGTTCAAGGGTTTAATTTCATTCTTCATCTTTTGACCTAGATAGCTCGTTTTGTGGCGATATTTCGAGGGATGTTCAAGGAAATCATCGGGGTAAGTGATTCTAACTCAGATTTGGCTTTTATACATGAGTCCATCGTTATTTTTTTTCATTTAATTAGTGATTTGAGTTAGAATATTTTGTGGAAAAATTGTAAAACTTCATAGAACAAATTTTGGGGATTTGAAAGTCGATTTGAGGTCGAATTTGAATAATTTTAGTATGGTTGGACTCATAATCTAGTAAGTGTTCGGATTTTGTAAGTTTAGCTAGGTTCCGTGGCGCGAGCCCGGGGTTGACATTTTGACTTTGGTTAAGGATCTTAGCTTTATCATTTGGAATAAATTCTTATAGCTTATGTTGATAGTATTACATTATTTTTGGCTAGTTTCGAGCCTTTCGGAGATTGATATGCATGGGAAGGGATTGCTAGCAGAGTGATTTGATTTTCTTGAGGTAAGTATCTTATCTAAACTCGGTTGAGGCACTATTTTTCTGAATCGTTGTGATAACTACGTGCTATTAGGTGCGCACATGTGTGGGGATGAACCCATGTGCGGACACGAAGGTTATTTAGTCATATTCAGATTGTGCTCAGGTTCTCATAAGCCTAAAATTTGACTGTTAAACCTTAAGCTATGATGCTTCGCACATTTGTGATATTGTTGTGAACTATTTTGGCCATGTTTGAGGCTACATTGGGTTTAATCCCTGAATGAACTGATAAATGTTATCCTTTAATAAAATTTGCCGACTTGGGTTATGATAGTACACTTGCACATGGCTACACTTTAGCATGTCGTTTATACCAGTCCAAGAGCATGAGATTAGTTATGCACTCATTTTATACATGTATACTTGTTTATTTACTCCTGTATGATATGATTGGACTGGGTGCCTATGTCCACGTCAGACGGATTGTGTTGTTGTGCCTGTGACCATACCAGGTGGATTGTGTTGTTGGCTCATGAGTTTTCTGTGCGAATCCAGATATTGATGTTATTAGCACGTGAGTTATCCGTGCAGCACATGAGTTGTCTGTGTGGGTTCTATTGTCCGTGCAACGTGTGGATACAGATCCATCTCCTAGGGTGACCCTCTCATGTGTCTTTCTTGATGGTGTACACACGAATATTAAGAATACTTATCAATGGTATGGAACGGATATGGAAAAGTAAGGGAATCTGGCCAGTGTTATGTTGTATTTTGCATTTCATCCTTACTTGCAATTTCCTTAATAATTTATTTAATTTAATTGCATATCACCTCTATATGACAAGATATTGGCTGAGCAAAGTATTTGAGAAATTGTACACATACATACATAATTTTCTTACTAAACTTTATGATCTGATTTTAATATTATTTTTTACCAGTTTAAAGGATGAAACTACAAGGTGATAGCTAGTATCATTAATAATTTGTGCTTCTCTTACCTTGCCGTGTTTATTTACGATACTTATTGATTACATAGGGTCGGTTGTACTCATAATACACTCTGCACTTAATTGTGCAGATCCAGGCGTGGGGACCAGTTATCGTTAGTAGGTTGCTTGTTAGACTATCTGCTAGAGGCGAGGTAGAGTTGCATCCTTGGTCGTAATTTGACTTGTCTTTTCCTTTCATATTGTTATTATAGTTCCGATAGTATATTTATTGTTCAGTTTTAGACTTGTATTTCGTTGTAGAAGCTCATGACTCCGTATTTAACAGATTCTGGGGGGATTTACTTTGTATTAGAAGTTTTATTATATTGAGACCTCAGACTTGTGCTATTTTTATAAATTTTGTTATTTTGTTGCCTTCGTTATCATGTTTCGGCTTGTCTATCCGGTGTGCTAGGCGCGATAATGACTGGTAGGGATTTAGGGTCATGACATGAGTAGAGTCCTTGATTGTGTGGTTTTTGAGTCATCATTGTTTGAGTGCATTATGGCTTGCTAATATAATGATCCCCATTTACTTGTACTTAACAACACGGTGTTGTGAGATGGTGCTGAGAAGGTGATTACTGGTGAGGATGGAGTATTGTGACTTCAGGGTCGGATTTGTGTTCCTATAATGGACGGTTTGTGGGATTTGATTTTTGAGGAGGCTCATAGTTTACGATATTCTATCCATCCAGGTTCTACAAAGATGTATCATGATATGAAGCAACATTATTGGTGGCAAAGAATGAAGAAAGACATTATTTTTTATGTT
>MDKI01150141.1:0-46436 GCA_005239505.1 Nicotiana paniculata
CATACTCAAGCATTTAACGAACCTTGCACATGATAGAGTAATCACATAGAAATCACCTTTAACGATTTCAGTTATCACGATAGTTGACTAAGAAAAATCAGAGAATGAAATCTCACACCTCAACACAATCGGGCAATCAATTCACATATAATCATCAAGAAACTTATACCGAATGTTTGGACACCAACAAGGTGACTCTACGAAGATTAAAGTTAGCCATACATACCTCGAGTCGTCCCCTTTTTAATTTCTATCACAATTCACCGGGCCGTCTAGCACCGTCAATCTATTCCACAATGTGACATATTTCACTTAGAATTAGGAATCATGTACTCAATTGAGCATTTTATCAAACACTATGTGACCCCTTAGACTACTAACCCCCTTTTGAGAATGATTACCCAAACATGTTTTTCCTATTACTAGAATACGGGGTTTAACTCACATGCATGCAAGATTTCACTTTTTATTTTCAAGAACCAACCTATGTGTGTTTTATTCTTGCACAAAATCTGAGAAAGTGGGGAAATAGGGTGAAGACTTACCTCTTTGAGTGAAGAAGATGACAATAACTTGATAATTTCCGGGCTTGAGTAATTTTGGAAAAATCAAATGGAATGATGTTCAAACATTCTCTCTCAAGAACTCTCTTCTTCTCTCTCTATTTTTGGTCAGAAATCTTTAAAAATGAAGGGAAGGAGTGTTTTATAAAACACGGGGTCGGGTCTTAAATTTAGAAAATAGGAGCCCGACACAGAGATGCGGTCGGGAATGCGATCGCATTCCTGCTATGCGGTTCCCATTCCTGTCGCATAGTTGGCCTTCAAATGGATCAAAATGGGAACCACACTGCCCATGTATGCGAGCACTATGTGGTCTGTATACCTGTTATGCGATCTCAAAGTGCGTCACATAACCTCCCTCGCAAAAACCATAGGGCAAGAATGCGGCAACTATGCGGAGTCCCGCATTCATGAAATGCGATCGCATTCTGGGCCGCATAGCTGTCCTCAAAATGGACAGCATAGGGACCTATTCGGGCATTATTTTAGACATAGAAATTTTACGGGTCTTTACATCCCCCCCACTTAAAATCATTCGTCCTCGAATGAGGATCGGAAAATCATTTGGTTTTGAAAACACAATATACCAACACCCAAATTTTACTAATTCCTCTATTTTCTGAAAATTTCGTAGAGTTTCCTCTGTAATTAGGCCTATCTACCTGTCAGAGAGCCCCCGAAACACATGTTCCTAACCAATTCCACACATAACTAGTTATTTCATGGCCTTGCACATAATTTGGTCACCTCGACAAGCCCCATATAATTCAATTACTTCGACATACCATATATACTTCAATTAATCCTTACCAATCTACACTTCAATTAATCATTACCAATCTACACTTTAATTAATCATTTAACCATCACATGAGTTTACATAATTTCATTTACTCCATGGGGTTGCACATTACTCAAATAGTCATAACATACACAATTATGGCCCAACTTGAGAAGTTACAATAGTAGAGGAATTAGGGGAAAATGGGGTGCTTTGGCACAAAATTGAACATAACGTATAATTGCTTAGAGATGACAATTCGCACGATTACTACTAGACTTATTCAAACAAATGGGCATATTTTTCTCTCAATTCATTTTTCGCTTCCCATGTGGCTTCCTCAACTTGCTGACTTCACCACAACACTTTAACTGAAGCAATTTCCTTGTTCCTCAATCTACGGACTTGCCTATCAAGAATAGCAACCTGAACCTCTTCATACGATAATTCTTCATTAACCTCAATAGTCTCAACTGACACGATAGCTGATGGATCTCCAACCACTTTCTTCAACACAGACACATGGAACACCGGGTGCACTAATGACATTTCAGGGGGCAATTCCAGCGCATAAGCTACCTGTCCTATCCTTTGAGCAATCCGATACGGCCCGACATACCTAGGGCTCAATTTTACTTTCTTACCAAACCGCATTACTCCCTTCATAGGTCGGTGCCTGTGGACTCTAGAGGGGCTAACCGCAGAAACTGGTTGACCTTGGAACCTGAAGAATCCCCTTGTTCGCTAGTGGGTGCATGGGAATCACGTGATCTTTGGGCCTGGGAGGCCACTAACTGGGTCAACATCTGAATAGCTCCCCTGAGGTCCCCATCAGAAATACCGGGACCGGAAGCTGGGACTGAAGAAGGATCAGGAACATCAGCGGGAGGGACTGTAGCACCCTCTGCTGGAGTAGGAATAGGAATATCCTAGTCTGGGATGGAAGATTCAGGCATATTCAGGGTCGGGGAATCATTCTCACCCGCACCGTCAGAGAAAGAATTCACGGCCACTCCTGGGGTGGCATAGGCCTCTACGCCGAGTCGAGCTCTTTTCTTGGGTGCCATTTGTTGAAAATCAGAATAATGCACGAGTTAGGGATAAACAACCTCACCTCCCACCACATTGCACGATATAGAATAGCAATAAAAGGGCACTTTCCTAAATGTCCATGCATCCCCCTAATTATAGATGTGGTCGACAACACACTAATAAAAAGGGCTCTACTAGACATGGCTCCGAGACATCCTAGGACACTTTTAAAACCTTAGGCTCTGATACCAAGTTTGTCACGCCCCAAAACCGAGGGACGAGACCGGCACCTAACCGGGTGAACCTGGTCAAGCGGACCTGGATTGCCTTTCCTACCCAACGTGTTTCCCCCATATATACAATGCACCATATTCAATATGAAATAAAAACTTAGGATTTAAGCGTGGGTTTACAAACTTAAGTTTGTTTCTCTTTTAGCATTTCAAAAATTGATTCCCAAAACATACACAATACATACATAACTTTCCAATACGGACCACGATTCCGAATACGTACAGTTACTACCCAAAATACATATATACACCCACATCATGTCTACGTAGCCTCTACGAATACTAGGAGTTTATACAATACTTGCCGGAAACAAGGCCCCGGCTATACCTTACAATACATAACAGACTCAAAAGAGATTGAATGAATTACATACAGCCCCGGGAGGAAATGGGGCTCACCATTACTTGCTGAAAGATGTGGAGGAGGCACCACTAACGGCGAGCTGAGCTACCTTCTATGGACCCACCTACATCCATATAATAGATTTAGCACCCCCGACAAAAGTGACGTTAGTACTGTGGAATAGTACTAGTATGTATGAGAAAACTTTACTCAAAGTAAAATCAAGAGATGCACAGATAGAAAAACAGTTAAAGGAACCAACACATACTGCACAGTGATACAGAAAACAAGTACAATTTCGAGCCTCACAGATTCTCATTTCATCACAATCACATTTCCGCTTTATTACATTCTGTTGCTGCGTGCAACCCGATCCCACCGTACCATTTACGCTCCACCCTTGTTACCTCTCCACCCTTATTACTACGTGTTGTAGCGTGCAACCCGATCCTACCTTACATTTCTGTTGCAGCGTGCAACCCGATCCCACCGTACAATTTGCACTCCACCCTTGTTACCTTTCCACCCTTATTACTTGTTGCAGTGTGCAACCCGATCCCACCGGACCATCACATTTCATGGAAAACAATAACAACTCACAATTCAATCACAGGGTTTCATATCATCAAGAGTACAATTTCATAACACCCAACCAATCATGTGTTCACAATAGTCTTTATCATCCATTAATTCAACCACAAAGGTGCTCATAAACAAGAATGTAAATTCATTACAACCAACAATCCATATGAAGTTAAGCCACGGTAAAACTTTCCAACAATGAGTCATATACGATATTTCCATGGTCATTTAGTTCAATTAGATCAATTCACAATTCCCTTTCATCACTTGTTACATAGCCCTTATCACTTAGATACATTTACACATTTGAGTTTGTTATCATTCTTTCATACCAAAATACTCAAGCATTTAACGAACCTTGCACATGATAGAGTAATCGCATAGAAATCACCTTTCACGATTTCAATTATCACGATAGTCGACTAAGAAAAATCAGAGCATGAAATCTCACACCTCAACAAAACTGGGCAATTAATTCTTATATACTCAGCAAGAAACTCATATCGACTGTTTGGACACCAACAAGGTTACTCTATGAAGATTAAAGTTAGCCATACATACCTCGAGTCATCCCCTTTTTAATTTCTATCACAATTCAGTGGACCGTCTAGCACCGTCAATATATTCTACAATGTGACATATTTCACTTAGAATTAGGAATCTTGTACTCAATTGAGCATTTTATCAAACACTATGTGACCCCTTAGACTACTAACCCCCTTTTGAGAATGATTACCCAAACGTGTTTTTCCATTTACTAGATTACGGGGTTTAACTCACATGCATGCAAGATTTCACTTTTTATTTTCAAGAACCAACCTATGTGTGTTTTATTCTTGCACAAAATCTGAGAAATTGGGGAAATAGGGTGAAGACTTACCTCTTTGAGTGAAGAAGATGACAATAACTTGATAATTTCCGGGCTTGAGTAATTTTGGAAAAATCAAATTGAATGATGTTGAAACCTTTTCTCTCAATAACTCTCTTCTTCTCTCTCTATTTTTGGTCAAAAAATCGTTAAAAATGAAGGGAAGGAGTGTTTTGTAAAACAGGGGGTCGGGTCTTAAATTTAGAAAATAGGAGCCCCGGCACAGAGATTCGGTCAGGAATATGACTATGCGGTTCGCATTCCTGTCGCATAGTTGGCCTTCAAATGGTCCGAAATGGGAACCACACTGCCTATGTATGCGACCACTATGCGGTCTATATACCTGTTATGCGATCGCAAAGTGCGTCACATAACCTCCCTCGCGAAAACCATGGGGCAAGAATGCGACAACTATGTGGCCCGCATTCGTGAAATGCGATCGCATTCTAGGCTGCATAGCTTTCCTCAAAATGGACAGGAAACTGTCCAGGTATGCGACCACTATGCGGTCGCATAACGTGCAATTTCTGGAAAAGTTAATCTTTCAAGTTTTGGGATACTTTTTACTCAAAATATGACCGTTTTAAGAATTCATACAGTTATAACAGCATAAGGACCTATTCGGGCCTTATTTTAAACATAGAAATTTTACGAGTCTTTACACTCGGGTACCCTCCAGCCTCCGAGTGATCTCTAAAACCTGCTGAAATGGAGTATCCGTCTCCAACTATCGAGCCATGCTGAATCTAAGACCATAATTGAGCCCCTCAATGAATCTGTGGACTCACTCTCTAACTGTAGAAACCAAGGCAGGTGCATGTCGGGATAACTCACTGAATATGATAACATACTCTAACACTGACATAGTTCCCTGATGCAACTGCTCAAACTCTGTGCGCCATGCATCCCGAAGGGTCTGGGAACAAACTATCTCAAAAACATCTCTTAAAACTAAGCCCAAGTGAGTGGGACTGCATCAGCTGGCCTACCCTCCTCGTAATCCTGCCACCCCCTATATGCTGCTCCTGATAGCTGAAATGTAGTGAAAGCAACTCCATTCACCTCTACAATACCCATGGTGTAGAGAATACAGTGGAACTTTTCTAGATAACCTTACGCATCCTCGGTAGCTGTACTGCTGAAAGTAGGAGGATCATACCTTTTGAACCTCTCAAGTCTCCTCTACTCCTTCTCAGATGCTCTGACCTGACCTCAGGTTGAACCAGCATAACGGGTTGTGTTGGCATGACACCCAGAACCTGATCAATGTGGACCCGCTACTCTGGGGTACGAGCCGCGGGAGTCTGAGCTCCTCCCCCAGCCTGCGCTGCAGATGGTGCAAGGGGAATCAATATCGCCTGAGCTAGAGCACCGAACATGCTCAAAAACTATGCTAAGGTCTCCTAAAGTCCAGGGGCAATAACTGGCGTCTCAGGTTCCTATCCCCTAACCGGAGTTACTGGTGGCTCCTCTGCCGCTGCTCGATACGTGCTCTAGATGCAGCATGTGCCCCTCCTCTGCCCCGGCCCTCGCGGCTCTAGTAGAGGGCGCAAGTATTTTTTATCATCTGTTCCAACAGTGCGTGTCCTCACCATCTGTGAGAGAATAGAAAGACAAAGACTGAGATTTCGAAGTCAACAAATTCGCACGATAAGAAATCAAAGAAGGGGGATTTCCTAACAGTTTTGTAGCCTCTCGAAGATAAGTACAGACGTCTCCATACCGATATGCAAGACTCTACTAAACTTGCTTATGACTCGTAACATCTATGAACCTAGAGCTCTAATACCAACTTGTCGCAGCCTCAAATTCCCACCTAGGATGTCGTGATGGCACCTAATCTCTAAGACTAGGTAAGCCTAATATTAATTTATAGTTTAATAGAAATAACAAACTAAGATAATAAAATAAACCGATAAAGCTCATAATAACTCCAAAACGGAACATCAGTAACAAAATTCCCAAAATTAGTGGAACTGAGTCATTAGCTCTACATAAATGTATTAAAATCTCTAATACAACATTGTCTGATAATAGGATAAACAACAGTAAAGGACATCACGGAAGGTGACTGCGATGCATGCGAGTGTCGAGAAGGTATACCTTGAAGTATCCGGAAATAAATGAATGATCACTAGCGTCCGGCATGAGCAGATGTACCTGGATCTGTACAAAAATATGCAGAAGCGTAGCATGAGTACACTACAACGTTACCCGGTAAGTATCAAGCCTAACCTCGGTAGAGTAGTGACGAGGCTAGATCAAGATACCTACCAGGACAAGAAAAATGGAGCAGAGTTTAATATAGACTAATAGCAGAAAGCGAGGAAATGAATGATGACAAACAGTACAATAATTTAGACTAACAACAACATTTAAGGCAATAAGGGTAACAAGGAGTGAACACATGATATAAACAACAATTAATAAAATATTGATAATTACAATTTAGACAAATGATGCAATAACAAAACTATTCAACCAACAAGTCTTTTAACATAAAATGTACAACAAGAATCACAATTGAGATACCAAACACAATATCATTTGACAAATCACAATCTTCTTTATATCAGTGCGTGAGACTTGCATTTATTTTGAAAATATTTTTCCTGAAATAGCCAGACGTGTTTTAGCCCCTTTATCTCACCGCGTGGCTTCAAGTAATTTCCTTACCAGAAACACGCGTATCAATCCCACCTTATCTCACCACATGTGTATCAACCCCTATCCTTATACCACCGCTTGCGTATCAATATCACAAAACAATAATCAACTCGCACCACATGTGCCCATATGTCACAACAATTGCAAAAAATCAACAATACTAATGTTTCCACAACATATAGACCACAGCTCAACCAACAGTGTGAACAACAATATCAACAATGACAAAATGAATGAGGAATAATCAACGAGGAAGGATATATTAATAATCAACAACTTCAAATACGAATAATTCAACAATAAAAGAGGTAAAAAGACAATAAGAAAGATAACAACTTCAACTAAAGAATAGTTGGAAATCTGATATGTAATGCGAGTCCAAATCGACTCTCAAAATCCAAATTTTCATTTTTCAAAACTTAGACAAAAATCCCCAAAATTCCTCTTTGAGTCTCATAAATTTGATGTTAAATCTGATATATAATCATGAAATGTAGTTGAAAATTGATTAAAGTTACTTATCCAATGATTGCAGATGAAAATCCCCTTTCTAAATTGCCTCCTACCGAAACTATAGTTCAAGGATATAAGAAATGAGACTTAATCACGACACTAGGATCGCAATTGCGAACCCTCGCAATTATGAAGAAAGCATCTCAAATGGGGCAACTGTCAAGCCTAGTAGATGTCGCAAATGCGATATAGACATCGCAAATGCTAAGTCTTCCCTCCTCGCAAATGAGACCAAGTGGTCGCAATTGTAACCTACCCAACTTAAACTTAGGCTTCGCAAATGCGTACCAGGTATCATAATTGCGATATCTGATTCCCCCTTTCATGTTCGCAATTCCGATGCTGGTGCTCGCAATTGTGACAACTACAACACCTGTACACCAACAACCTGTGTTTGAGTCCAAACCTTTCTAAAACACATCTGAAACTCACAGGATCGAGTACCCGGAGCTCTAAACCAAACATCCACACAAGTCAAAAAATATCATACGAACTCGCTCGCGCGATCAAAACACAAAATAACATCTAGAACTATGAATCGGACATCAAAATGCATGAATTTCAAAAGAAAACTCAAGAACCTATGGAATTGAAACCAAGTGTTTGAATCCTATAAATCCAAGTCCAATTGACACCAAATTTTGCAGACAAGTTCCAAATAACCTATTCCAACTCCCAAAACTAATTTCGGAACTCGATAGCTAAAAAGTCAACCTACGGTCAAACTTGGAAAAACTCCTAAACCTCAAATTGCCAACTTTCGGCAAAATAAGTCAAATCAACATAGGGATCTCCGAATTCGATTCCGGGAATATGCCCAAGTCAAAAATCATGATACGAACCTATTAGAGCCATAAAAACACCATTCGAGGCTGTTGACGACCATTTTTGGCCCTCCCTTTATAATTAATTTACTTGCACTTAATGATTTTCAATAAGTATATTTAAAAGATTTTCTAATTAATAAATACTCATTTTTATATGAATTAAGTAATTATTGGTGTTAATTTAATAATTTAGTGTTATAATTACAAATATATCAATCCTACTATTTTTGAAACTATTAGTAACTTTTACATTCATTACATAGGTTTATAATTAATTTAACAAAGTTATTTCTTAATTTTGGTAAAATAGCCTACTATTTCAAAATAAATCCGAAATTAGTGTCACAAATAGAAGATAAGATATTTAATAATTAATTAACTAATTACAGTAGTGCATCTGATGATTTTAATTTCTATTGCATTTTATCGAAATTATTAAGTTTATTTTAATTATTTCTCAAAGGATTAGAAATGGCTACGTTTGCAATTGTGTATTAAATACAAAATGGGTACTCTTTAAATCAAAACAACCCAAATACCCAAGCCCAGTTCCCCATCTGACCCAATCCAAACCCCCCTACTCTACCTTGGCAATCCATGGCCTTCTTTTCCAACCAATTAAATCGTGCCACATCACCGTCCCATTCACTCACAAAACAAACACATACCATCCTAATCGTTGATTTATGTCATCAACGGACCAGGTTTAATCCCCTTTTTAGTTATTTTAAAAGCCTCGTCGTATTTTATCTCCGTCGTTGGATCACAAGAATCCAACGGCCGCCGATTTTTCTCTATAAAACTATTTTTAAACTCCTAATTATCAAAATAATCGGAGCTACTGATCAAATGATCCAACGACTCCCGTTTCATCTCCCACTTTTGTCCCTTAAAGATGACCAACCCCTGCCCAAACTGTAAATCATTTCCCCTTTGGCCCAACCGCCACCCTTTCCCCTTTCCTCACTTTTCTCTCCACTTGAATCGCCATATCTGTCAAGAACCTTGCACAAATTCGTGCAAGGTCTCAAATAACCTAGAAATCATACCTTCTTCTCCAATAACCATGATCCTCGCCGAACTTTTCCCATTTTCGTCTTTAAGATTCAAACGCCCAAATCCGAAAACCCTATCTTAAAGATGAAACATCAAATTTTTTAGTCCCTCTTGTGTTATGTTGAATCAAAGCTTGCATGGAGCTTCTTCAGAGTATCATGATGAAGTTTCTATACCAAGAGGCCAAACACAGTGACCTCTGGGTTCCTAAGCTTTTTCCACTGATTTGCTTTCAACGGTCAATCTTTCCTCGCTTTAGGTAAAGCTCTCGCTGATTTTCCCCTCTATTCGTCCCTGATTTTACTCAATCATGCTCACATCATCAACTCTCTGTCACTCTCCTCTATCGTTTGAATCTTTTGAAACCTAAGGCATTGAATGCCAGTATAAAATGAGAGCTTTAGTGCTCTCACCTAACAGACATAACACGAGAGACACATTAGAAACAACTAAATTTTTTTTTATCAATTTTATATTTGTTTAGAGAAGAATTTAGCTAGGGTTTCTAATTAGTTTGATTTCTTTTCCCATTCTGAGCTTCATTGCTGGTCGGAGTTTGATCTTTCTGATCCCTAGACGGCTAGCAAAAGCTTTCGTTTGGTTTGCTCCTCAAAGGAATGTCAGTGATTTTCGACCCTTCTTTCCTTTGATTGTTTAGTTGAAATCATGCTACTCTCTTATCTTTTGTTAATTAGCTTCGCTCATGATTTTATTATTGATTATAATTCATCATCTGTGCTCATAATATTTTATTATCATTTCATAATTAACATCATGTTTTAGCATTGTCCTTCTTAATAATCAAAAGTTAAACTAATACTAGTCGATCACTTTGTAATCTCAATGAGTATGTGATGTGTGATTAGCAAAGAACCTTACTAGTTATGTGCATCTATTTTGACCTTAAACCTCACTACTGACTTTTTGTAATGACCCGCCCGGTCGTTTTGAGAGTATTATCCCCGATCCCCTATTCACCGCTTTCCGTGTATCATTTTATGCTTATGTGACTTGCCGAAGGATTTATTTTTGATTTTGGAGTGAAATGGGACACTTAGTCCCTAAAATGAAAGCTTAAGTTCTAGGAATTTGACCGTAGTTGGAATTGTGTGAATACGACTCAGGAATGGAGTTTCTTCATCTCTGTTAGCTCCGTTGGGTGATTTTGGACTTAGGAGCGTGTCCGGATTATGAGTTGGAGGTCTATAGCTGAATTAGGCCCGAAATGGCGAAAGTTGGATTTTTGGGAAGTTTGTCTGAAAGTGGACTTTTGTTACTGGGGTCAGATTCCAGTCCAGAAGTTGGAGTAGGTCCGTAATCTCAATTATAAATTGTGTGCAAAAATTTGAGGTTAATCAAACATGAATTGAAAGGATTCGACATCAGTTGTAGAAGTTTGAAGTTTCAAGTTCATTTAAGTTCGAATTGGAATGCAATTCATGTTTTTGTTGTTGCTTGATGTGATTTGAGGGCTCCACTAAGTTAGTATGATGTTTTAGGACTAGTTGATATCATTGATTGAGGCCTCGGGGGCCTCAGGTTGATTTCGGGTGATTATCGGATCGAATTGGGAGTTGGAAGAATTGATGAAGCATAATAGCTTCTGGTGTCATCGAACCTATGGTTGGGTTGACCGTAGGTGCGGGTTCTCATGTGCGAGCGGAGGAACGTAAGTGCGATTTGGAAAAGCTTGTCTTGTAGGTGCAGGTGCAATGTTAGGATCACAGAAGCAGAGTCACTTCTTTAGAAAGATGGAACGCAAAAGCGGAAGGCCAGGAAGGCCGTTGATCGCAGAAGCGGGCATGCAGGTGCGGCCCATTTTCTCACAAAAGCGGAACTGGGGACTTAAGTGAATTCTGCACTTGTGATGGTTTTTCCGTAGGTGCAGAACCGCCGGTGTGGTGATCCCCTTCGCATAAGCGAAATCGTTGGGCAGAAAAGGGGAAATTACGAGGGTTTGATCTCATTTTCATTTTGGGACTTTGAGAGCTCGGATTGAGGCGATAAATTGAGGGATTTTCAGAGGAAACTATTGGGTAATGATTCTTAACTCGCTTTTGATTATATTCTACTAATCTATCGTTAATTTAGTCATTTGATTGAGATTTTGGTATCGGATTTTAGTAATTTTGGTATGAGTAAACTCGTGGTTGAATGGGTGTTCATATTTTGTGACTTTTGCTTGATTCCGAGATGTGAGCCCGGGTAGACTTTTTGGTGAGATTTTGGAAATTCTTGTTAAAGTCTTGATTTAATTAATATAGATTAGTTTATTATAGTTGGATTTATAGTATGTAATTGTTTTGGATTGATCTGGGTCATTCGGAGTTGGAAAATTGAGGAAAAGGCATTCTTCTTGATTGATTGAGCTTGGCTCGAGGTAAGTGGCTTGTCTAAACTTGTGTTGCGGAAATCCCCTTAGGATTTAGCGTTGTTGTGATACTTCTATGATATTTGAGTGTCGTGTATGCGAGGTGACGAGTGCGTACACAGGATAATTGTTTTAAAATCCGGTTTTATATTGAGCAGTAACCTGTTATGTCCTTAATGAGTTATCGCAACATGTGTAGTTATCCCATTTAGCTTAATATCACATGTCTACGTGTCTTAAATGCCTAATTGCAATCTGTGCAGCATGCGTAGTTGATTTCCTATTTTTCCTTGAACTATATTAGTCTTAAACTGTAAGATTCTTGTTGTTAATTGTTGTTGCAATTGATTTCGAGCGGTGTGTTTACTTTTGGGAAGCATATTTAATTTTGGGACTACGAGGCGGTACCTCGGGAGATCCCCATGCATATTTACTTTTGGGACTACGAGACGGTACCTCAGGATATCCCCTTCCATATTTACTTTTGGGACTACAAGGCGGTACCTCGGGAGATCCCCTGTTCAGTTTTTACTTTTGGGACTACGAGACAGTATCTTTGAGCGCCCTTGTTGTTTAATTTATTGTGATGTATTGTTATTTCTCAATGAATTCTTTTTGTTAAATTCTCAGTGTT
This sequence comes from Nicotiana paniculata, assembly GCA_005239505.1. Lineage (NCBI taxonomy): Eukaryota > Viridiplantae > Streptophyta > Magnoliopsida > Solanales > Solanaceae > Nicotiana > Nicotiana paniculata. Next base: position 12,531 of record MDKI01150141.1, read on the forward strand.
TCTTCATGTTGTTGTATCTTCTGTTTTATTATTATATTCCGGTAGGGCTCGTACCTGAACTTGTCACTAATCTATCGAGGTTAGGCTTGGCACTTACTGGGTACCGTTGTGGTGTACTCATGCTACTCTTCTGCACATGTTTTGTGTACAGATCCAGGTACCTCCTACCAGCCCACTATTAGTTGCATACTTGCTGCTGCACCGGAGACTTCAAGGTATATCTGCCAGCATCCGCAGACCTCGAAGTACCCCTCTATCCCTTCTCTATTATTCTTCATTTATTTATGATGTACAGAAACAATAGACAAATTCTTAGAGCTTGTGACTCGTGACTACCAGGTTTTGAGGATATTGTTTATTTTTGAGTGCTGGTTTACTTGTACATGTCGAGCGGCATTTTTATCCGTTTTATAGTTATGAGTTGAAGTTTAGTCGTTAATTAGTGCTTTTATTTCCGTTATTCCGCAATTGTTGTGTTTACCTAGTCATCACGACTAGGTGTCGTCACGACGTCTTCCGGAGAGAGAATTGGGTTGTGACAAGTTGGTATCAGAACTCTTGGTTCATAGGTGTTATAAGCCAATCAGGTTTAGTAGAGTCTCGTAGATTAGTACGGAGGCGTCCATACTTATCTTCGGGAGGCTACGGAACTGTTAGGAAAATTTCACTTCTTTAATTCCTTTTCGTGCGAAATTCTTGATTTCGGAATTCTAAACTTCTGTCTTCTATTCTCTCACAGATGGTGAGGACACATACAGGAAGATCAGATGACCAGGCACCCGCGCCCCTTACCAGAGCCGCGAGAGTCTGTGGCGGGGGTAGAGGCCGAGGATGTCCATGTGGTGCAGCCAGAGCACCCGCATGAGCTGCTACAGAGGAGCCACCAGTAGCTCCATTTGGAGCACAATCACCTACGACGCCTGCTACTGCACTAGCTCTTCAGGAGACCCTTGCAAAGTCTCTGAGCATGTTTGGTACTTTAGCTTAGGTAGGGTTGATCCCACTTGCCCCTACCACATCTCAAGCCGGGGGAGGACACAGACTCCCACCGCTTGTACCCTAGAGCAGCGAGTTCAGGTTGACTAGGTTCAAGAGATCATACCGATGCAGCCAGTAACTCCAGTTCAGCCCGAGGTAAGGGCATCCATTTCTGAGGCGGAGCATCTTAGGCTTGATAGGTACAAGAAGTACCACCCTCTTACTTTCAGTGTCATGGCGTCAGAGGATGCCCGGGGTTTTCTTGAGCAGTGTCACCGTATCCTCCGTACTATGGTTGAGCGGAGTCGAGTAGGGTTTCTTTCACTACATTCCAGCTTAGAGGAGCAGCCTATCAGTGGTGGCCTGCTTACGAGTTGGGTAGTCCGGCTGAGGCAGCTTTACTTTCTTGGACTCGGTTCTCGGATATTTTCTTGAGGGAGTATGTTTCCCAGAGTCCCAGAGACGCATGGCGCATAGAGTTTGAGCAATTACGCTAGGGTTCTATGACTTTGTCAGAGTATGCGGATCGCTTCACTGATTTGGCTAGGAATGCTCCAGCCTTGGTTGCTACAGTTTGAGAGAGGGTCCGTCGGTTTATCAAGGGGCTCAACCTCAGTATCGGGCTTAACATGACCCGCGAGTTAGAGATGGATATTTCATAATAGCAAGTTGTGGGGATTGCTAGGAGATTGGAGGGTATGCTAGCTCTGGATATAGAGGAGAGAGAGGCCAAGAGGTCTCGAGAGTCCGACACATATAGTGGTGCTCCTGCCCTAGCTGCAGTTCGTCATGATAAGGGCTATGTGACTCGCCCTATTCATTCAACACTTCCAACCGCCAGTGGTATTCTGGCTACTCCTAGGCCCCATGAGCCTTATGATGCACCTCCAGTGTCTAGTGTACCTCATGCACGGGGTGCTTTCAACGGTCAGTCAAGCAGATCTGGCTTAAGCCAGCACAACAACTACTCCCTATGAGATCATGTTTTGAGTGTGGAGACAATCAAATATGGTGATGGATTTCCCCAGACATAGGAGGGGTGCACCTCCATAGACTTCTCAAGCACCGCGTGTTCCACCGAGTCCCCAGGCTATGATTACAGCGCCAGCTACTATTCCACCTGCTCAGCCAGCTCGAGGTGGAGGTCGGGCAGGTAGAGATCGCCCTAGAGGGGGAGGCCATGCCAGATATTATGCTCTTCTTGATTGTACAGAGGCAGTTACTTCCGACTCTATCATTACAGGTATTGTTTCGGTCTGTCATAGAGATGCGTAGGTTTTATTTGATTATTCATCTACGACTTCTTATTTTGCTCTGTGTTTGGGTGTAGCCGGTGATTGTTTGAGTTCTCCTGTTTATGTGTCTACACCTGTGGGAGATTCTATTGTTGTTGATCGTGTGCATCGGTTGTGTTTGGTGGTTCTTAGTGGTTTTGAAACCAGAGCTGATTTATTAATGCTCACTTTTGATATTAGTTTAGGCATGGACTAGTTGTCTCCCCATTATGCTATTCTTGATTGTCATGCCAAGACCGTGAAGCTGGCTATGCCAGGATTACCACAGTTAGAGTGGAGTGGTACCTTAGATTATACTTCCAGCAGAGTTATTTCAATTCTTAAATCTCAATGAACGGTTGAGAAGGGATGTGACGCGTATCTAGCCTATGTGAGATATGTCAGTACTGACACCCCTACAATTGAGTCAGTTCCAATAGTGAGGGATTATCCAGATGTTTTTCCATCTAATCTTCCGGGCATGCCGCCCGACAGGGATATTGACTTTGGTATTGATTTGTTGCCGGGCACTCAGCCCATCTCTATTCTTCCATATCGTATGGCTCCTCATGAGTTTAAGGATTTGAAGGATACATAAAAGGAGTTGCTTGATAAGGGCTTCATTCAGCCTAGTGTGTCACCTTGGGATTCATCGGTCTTGTTTGTGAAGAAGAAGGATGGTTCTATGCGTATGTGCATTGATTATTGCCAGTTGAACAAAATTACAGTGAAGAACAAGTATTTAATTCCCCGTATTGATGACCTATGTGATTAGTTACAGGGTGCTAGGGTGTTTTCCAAGAATGACTTGCATTCAGGCTATCATCAGTTGAAGATTCGGGAGCCAAATATCCTGAAGATTGCTTTTAGGACTCGGTATGGCCACTACAAGTTCCTTGTTATGTCATTTGGGCTGACCATTGCCCCAACCACATTCATGAACTTGATGCACATTGTGTTCCGTCCCTATCTTGAATTTTTCATCATTGTGTTTATTGACGACATTTTGTTGAACTCTTGGACTCGGGATAATCATAAGAAGCACTTCAGGACTGTGCTTCAGACCTTGAGAAAAAAAAGAAGTTATATGCAAAATTTTCAAAGTGTGAGTTTTGTCTAGACTCAGTGGCATTTTTAGGTCATGTAGTGTCGAGTGATGGGATCAAGGTGGATCCAAAGAAGGTTGAAGCAGTGCAGAGTTGGCTTAGACCGTCCTCTGCTACGGAGATCCAGAGTTCTCTTGGTTTGGCGGGGTATTACTGTTGATTTGTAAAGGGTTTCTCATCTATCGAATCACTTATGACCAGGCTAACCCAGAAGGGTGCTCCGCTCAGGTGGACAGAGGAGTGTGGGGAGAGCTTTCAAAAGCTCAAGACAGCTTTGACTATAGCCCCAGTATTAGTATTGCCTATAGGTTCGGGATCTTATACTGTATATTGTGATGCATCGTGGATTGGTCTTGGCGCGGGGTTGATACAGGACGGTAGGGTGATTGCCTACGCATCCAGACAGCTGAAGGTGTATGAAAATAAATATAATGTCCACGACCTTGAGTTAACAACTATTATTCATGCCTTGAAGATTTGGTGGCACTATTTGTACGGTGTCCCTTGTGAGATCTACACCAATCACTGGAGTTTGCAACATCTATTCAAACATAAGGATCTTAAATTGCGTCAGGGAGGTGGTTGGAGCTGCTTAAGGATTATGTTATCACCATTTTGTACCATCCCGAGAAGGACAATATGGTGGCTGATGCTTTGTGTCGCGGGGAGGAAAGACCGGGGAGCTTAGCATATCTACCAGCAGCAAAGAGGTCATTGGCGTTGGATGTCTAGGACTTAGCCAACTAGTTTGTTCGATTGGATATTATTGAGCCGAGTCGAGTGTTGTCTTGTGTGATCTTTCAGTCTTCTATTTATGATCGTATCAGTGAGCGTCAGTATGATGACCCCCATTTTCTTATCCTTAGGGACACGGTTCAACACGCTGATGCTAAGGAGGTCACTATTAGAGATGATGGTGCTTTGAAGATGCAGGGCAGGCTATGTGTGCCCAATGTAGATGGATTGCGTGAGTTGATTCTCCGGGAGGCTCACAGTTCACGGTACTCCATTCGTTTGTGTACCGCAAAGATGTATTAGGACTTGAGGTAGAATTATTGGTGGATGAGAATGAAGAAGGACATAGTAGAGTATGTAGCTTGGTGTCTGAATTGCCAGCAGGTGAAGTATGAACATCAACGGCCAGGTGGATTGCTTCAGAAGCTAGAGATTCCGGAGTAGAAATGGGAGCGGATCACAATAGACTTCATTGTTGGGCTTCCACGGACTCAGCAGAAGTTTGATGCAATTTGGGTGATTGTGGATAGGCTGACCAAGTCAGCTTATTTCATTCCTGTGATGACTACTTATTCTTCCAAGCAGCTGGCTCGAGTTTATATCCGCGATATTGTCAGACTTCATGGTGTGCCGGTATCTATCATCTCTGACTGGGGTACGCAGTTTATATCACGGTTCGGGAGAGCCGTACAACATGAGTTAGGTACTCGGGTGGAGTTGAGCACAACATTTCACCCTTAGACAGATGAACATTTCGAGCGCACTATCCAGATACTAGAGGATATGCTCCGTGCATGTGTGATGGAGTTTGGAGGTTCTTGTGATCAGTTCTTGCCACTTGCATAGTTTGCCTACAATAACAGTTATCAGTCAAGCATTAAGATGGCACCGTATGATGCTCTGTATGGTAGGCAATTTCGGTCTCCAGTGGGTTGGTTTAAGTCGGGCGAGGCCAGACTATTGGGTACAGAATTGGTTCAGGATGCTCTATAAAAGATCAAGGTGATTCAAGATCGACTTCGCATAGCCTAGTCCAGACAGAAGAGTTATGCGGATCGGAAGGTTCGTGATATTGCATTCATGGTTGGAGAGTGGGTCCTGCTCCGAGTGTCACCTATGAAAGGTATTATGAGGTTCAGGAAGAACGTCAAGCTGAGCCCAAGGTTTATTGGCATGTTCGAGGTGTTGCGGCGTGTTGGGGATGTTTCTTCTAAGCTTTCTTTGCCTCCCAGCCTGGCAGGAGTGTATCTGGTATTTAATGTTTCTATGCTCAGGAAGTATCACGACGATCCGTCTCATGTTTTGGATTTCAGCTTACTCCAGTTGGACAAGGATTTATCTTATGTTGAGGAGCTGGTGGCTATTTTGAACATGCAGGTTTGAAACCTAAGGTTAAAGAACATTGCTTCCGTGAAGGTCCAGTGGAGGGGTTAGCCGGTCAAGGAGGCGACTTGGGAGACCGAGAATGATATACGTAGTCGTTATCCACATCTTTTCACCACTTCAAGTATGTCTCTATGCTCGTTCGAGGACGAAAAATTATTTTAAGAGGGGGAGGATGTAACGACCGAGCCGGTCATTTTGAGAGTATTAGCCTCGATCCCCTATTTACTACTTCCCCTGTATCATTTTATGCGTATGTTACTTGCCGGAAGGATTTTCTTTTCGTTTTGGAGTGAAATGGGACACTTAGTCCCTTAAATGGAATCTTATGTTCTGGGAATTTGACCATAGTTGGAACTATGTGAAGACGACTCCGGAATAGAGTTTCATCGATTTTGTTAGCTCCATTGGTGATTTTGGACTTAAGAGCGTGTCGGGATTGTGAATTGGAGGTCTGTAGCTGAATTAGGCTTGAAATGGTGAAAGTTAGATTTTTGAGAAGTTTGACCGGGAGTGGACTTTTTGATATCAAGGTCAGATTCTGATTCCGGAAGTTGGAGTAGGTCTCTAATTCAATTATGACTTATGTGAAAAATTTGAGGTTAATCGGACGTGAATTGATAGGTTTCGGCATCTTGTAGAAGGTTGAAGCTTCAAGTTCATTAAGTTTGAATTGGAGTGTGATTCATGTTTTTGTTGTTGTTTGATGTGATTTGAGGGCTCGACTAAATTTTGTATGATGTTTTAGGACTTTTTGGCATCTTTGGTTAAGGTCCCGGGAGCCTCGGGTTGATTTCGGATGGTTATCAGATCGAATTGGGTGTTGGAAGAATTGCTGAAGCATAACTACTTCTGGTGTCATCGCACCTGCGGTGGGGTTGACCACAGGTGCGGACTCGCATGTGAGAGCGGAGGAGCGTGCACTTTAGAGAAGCTTGGCTTGTGGGCACAGGTGCGATGTTAGGACCGCATAAGCGGAGTATCTAGACTTAAGTGAAGTGCGCATCTGTGATGGTTTTGCCGCAGATACGGAACTGCATATGCGGTGATCCCCTTCACAGAAGCGAAATCGCTGGGCAGAAAAGGGGAAATTACGAGAGTTTGATATCATTTTTATTTTGGGACTTTGAGAGCTCTAGATTGAGGAGATAATTTGAGGGATTTTCAGAGGAAACAATTGGGTAATGATTTTTAACTGGTTTTTGGTTATATTCCACTAATATATCGTTAATTTCATCATTTAATTAAGGATTTGGGTTGAAAAAATTGGGAAAAAAGCTGGAAAGTTCTTCAACCAAACTTTTGGGTTTTGATTGAGATTTTGGTATCGGATTTGAGTAATTTTGGTATGAGTGAACTCGTGGTTGAATGGGTATTCATATTTTGTGACTTTTACTCGATTTCGAGACGTGGGCCCGGGTTGACCTTTTGGGGCAATTTTCGAAATTCTTGTTAAAGTCTTTATTTCGTTAATTAGATTGGTTTATTATAGTTGTATTTATAGTATACAACTGTTTTTGGCTAGATCTGGGCCATTCAGAGTAGGAAAATCGAGGAAAAGGCATTCTTGTTGATTGATTGAGCTTGGCTCGAGGTAAGTGGCTTGCCTAACCTAGTGTAGGGAAAATCCCCTTAGGATTTGGAATTGTTGTGATACTTCTAAGATATGTGAGTGTCGTGTACGCGAGGTGACGTGTGCGTACACGGGCTAATTGTTGTAAAATCTGGTTTTATATTGAGTAGTAACCTGTTATGTCCTTAATGAGTTATCCCATCATGTGTAGTTATCCTATTTAGCTTAATATCGCATGTCTACGTGTCTTAAATTACTAATTGCAATATGTGCAGCATGCTTAGTTGATTTTTCTATTTTTCCTTAAACTGTATTAGTCTTAAACTGTAGGATTCTTGTTATTAATTGTTGTTGCCATTGATTTCGAACCGGGTGTTTACTTTTGGGACTACGAGGTGGTACCTCGGGAGATCCCCTTGCATATTTACTTTTGGAACTACGAGGCGGTACCTTGGGAGATCCCCTTACATATGTACTTTTGGGACTACGATGCGGTACCTCGGGAGATCCCATTTTCAATATTTACTTTTGGGACTAAGAGACGGTATCTCGGGAGCGCCCCTGTTGTTTATCTCATTGTGCTGTGTTATTATTTTGCCATGAAATATTTTTGTTAAATTCTCAGTCTTTCTTCATGTTGTTATATCTTCTGTCTTATTGTTATATTCTGGTAGGGCCTGGACCTGACCTCGTCACTACTCTACCGAGGTTAGGCTTGGCACTTATTGGGTACCATTGTGGTGTACTCATGCTACTATTTTGCACATGTTTTGTGTGCAGATCCAGGTACCTCGTACTAAACCCGCTATTAGTTGCATACTTGCTGCTGCTGCGGAGACTTAAAGTTATATCTGCCAGCGTCCACATACCTCGGAATCTTCCTCTATCTATTATACATTGTTCTTCCTTTATTTCTTCTAGTTACTGATGTATAGAAACAATTAGACAAATTCTTAGAGCTTGTGACTCGTGACTACCGGGTTTTGGGGATATTGTTTATACTCGAGTGCTGGTTTACTTGTACATGCCGAGCGGCATTTTATCAGTTTTATAGTTATGAATTGACGTTTAGTTTTTAATTACTTCTTTTATTTCCGTTATTCCGCAATTGTTAGGCTTACCTAGTCGTAGCGACTAGTTTCCATCACGACGTCTTACAGAGGGAGAATTGGGTCGTGACACTTTTGTTATGACTCTCATACTAACTCTTCTAGTTTTTACTTAGTTATACTTGTTGACTTGCCTTATGTACTTGAGATTATATACGTGATAAACTAAAGTCAAAATGGGATATGAACCTTTAATGATTCTGCACACCTGCTTTAATCTTCTACTTTTATAATGATTTTGCTATGACTCTTCTGTTTGTTATGTTGATCATTATCTTGGTGAGTATTTGTTGATTTGTATTATCCACCAGAATTTTTCTGCTTGACAGGCTTAACTATAGCAGTTATGAACAGTTAAGGGCAAGTATAAGGATGACATCTTAGTTTTAAGTATATTCAGTTATGTTATTTGAGTTTACCTCTTCCTTCTAATGTGCCTCTGTGATTCTATAACTTTGGAAAGATCATTGTGATGATTTTTTGTAAACCTTCATGAATGTGTGATCATATCTGGAATTTCATTATATAAAAATGTTCTGAATCAATCGGATTAAGTCTTACTGAGTCTCAGCACCTGTTCTTGTGTGTATTCTCATAACTGCTATTCACTTAGTTTAAGTTATGCTCTATGAACTTTATTAAATTATATATGTGGTATTTAAGTCCCATCTGTTGTGCTACAGTGAACCTCATCATGACTAATTTTACATTTAACTTGTATAACTGAAGCATGCTCACTTAATGTGAAACAATCCATTATTCTGAACCCTTATGATTAGTATGTTGGTCTGATCCAGATGGTATTGATACTCCACCCTATTGTGGTCTTGAATTTTTAAAGAATGTCTCATGTGTGTGTCTGTATATCTTCTCTTTGGATTTCTGTATTCTATCATGTTCTTAAACAAAACTTCCTGCTTATCTCTCACACTTATGCCTATGCTCTCATGATGCACTATCCCATAAGGGAAACTAAACCTTACTAAGACTCTATAAGCTGATTGTGACTAACTAATAGACTTAGGATGAACCTTCTGGTGTTATCTACTTTGCTTGGGTATAATACTATGCCTTAACTCCTAATGAACCTAGTGTGAATATGAGATTAAGAATCTTTTAAGGAGAAAGTGACCATCTGTTAAGTTGAGACCAATTTGCTTGCTTAAGTACCCCTGCTGATGTTCTTTAGAGATCCCACATAAAACGGTTAACTCATACATCTATTATAAATTAAGACTTAGTCTATGTATGAACACCTGATTAACTTAAGCCTAGGTTGTTAAGTTTGAGGACCTATGTAAACTTGAACTATGTATCTCCTATGCTTCTTATGTTACATGACCTAATTGTTTGAACTTCTGAAATAACCTGTTGTTGTTCTCTTCCCTTAACTACACTGCAATTGGTTTCTCTGAGTATTCTTTTGCATAGTGGTAGTCATTGACAGTGTATTACACACATGTGTCTAGACTGTGATCCTCCTGGTGTTATCTGTTACATTCTGAATAGTTCATGTGAGAAGTCCACATGCCTAAATGTATGTACTATTGTTACAGTTGCATTAAAACTTACAATGAATGCATCATTGGCATTTAACCTATATGGATGAGTAATGTGAGTGTTTAGGGGTATTTAGGAGTAAGATTTAGTTTGTGGTTGAGATACTCTCCCTGACACAAGCATTGCTCGGTATCCTTGAGACCCTTGTGAATTTTGAAGTGCCAGGGATCCAAAGGGTGTCTTGGCTATGAATGGCATTTCACCTTAATCCCTTAGTCATTGACATTTGCTAGTCTCTTTAGGGTTAGTTTTTAATGAAGGAAAAGGCTTCACTGTAATTTTCTTTACTCTGTTTGATATTACACAGTCTTATTTGCATTCTTAATCACAAGCATTTGTTACAGTTTCATTTGGGCCTTATGTTGATCATATCTGCATTTAAATGTTATGTCGGGTCTTGTCGCTAATTTCTGCCTTTCTCTTTTGTACATGTAGCCGAACTGGGCCTGCTGAGTTCTCAAGAACTCAGGCCCAAGTTCCAGCCTTTGAGTCTGAAGTCACGGAAGCTATTGCTGCTTGTCTGCTTTTCCCTGGGTCTAACCTTCTTCAGGCCCAAACCTATGACTCCATTCCCTCCCTTTATCACTTTATATGATCGTCTATTATCTTTAGGTATACGACACTTATTATATTTGAGTAAATATTTTCTCTTATCTCTTTGAATTGCTTTTGGAAACCTAGGAAAGCCTAAAAACCATAGGTAAATTAAAAGAGGTACTATCTCTTACATTAGTTAAATAACCCCACATGCTTAGTATCGAGCCTGACGACCACCTGATCGACCCCTCCTATAGGATGGCCTCTAGCTGCCTGAGTCCCAACCTGAGCTGGCTGAACAGGTGGTAAAGTAACTGGTGAGGAAGTCATAGCTTGACCCCTCTCCTGAACTGGACCACCTATAATACAAGGACAATACCTCATCACATGCCCCAACTCTCCATACTCGAAGCAACTCCGATCCGTCAATAGTGGTGGGGACTAAATTGGACCCCGAGAACCAAAATAACTACAAAAGGACCTGGTACAGATGAACCCTAAATTGATGGAGCACAGGATGAACTTTGAGCTGGGAGGCACTGAGAGATGACTGACCCGGACGAGCACTGTATGAACCATGGCTAGTTGATGCACCACGATGAACCGGACGAGCCATCTGAGCAAGCCTTTAATGATGGCCCCTGCTGTGGTGGGTGTCGCACCTCATTTTCTCGCAAAAGCAGGTTTCGACATGTGACAACTCTTTTAAATGGGTATTAAAATAGATGATTTGCCACCTAATGATTTTTAAGGTGCTTTAGGGCACCTATTTGCAAATAATTCTATTTGACTAATATACGTCACCAAAGATCAGGTAAGGGCTAAAATTACCTCAAAGCGAAGGTGTTAGGCACTCTTCAAGGTCCACAACTGTGGGTCCCGGCTGAATTTTAAACTATATGGATTATGTGATTAGGCTAGGTGATCAAATAAACAAAGATAAATATAGAAGTCGAAGAGTCTTATCATAACACCTAATAATTGGTACAAATCCTTAACGATTACAAGGATTCAACTACATTGGTTTATGTTAAATGACTAAGTGTAAATAACATGTATATAAAGAAGGGGGGGTCCTAAGTTTTTTAGCCTAAAGGATCACCCCTGCAACATAAATAATACTTCACAACTCCCTTAAGGTAAGGGTTGCTCATATTATTCAGCGAGCACAGACTATAATCTCCTGCTACCCAATTATTATGTTGAGGTTGTTACTTAAGTCTCTCTAATTCAATTCTAAATCGTGCCCTATGCGTGCTTTAATCGTCCCATGCCTATGGTCCAGGAGGCTTTGGACCTCTATTTGAGTGGTTCTAGACTTTTCCTAGGCTGCTTATAATGATAAAACTAAGTGACATTCAAAATAGATAAGGCTTCACATGAAGAAAATTAAAGGCCCAAGTTAGACTCCATACATAGACAAAAAATGCACGCTGACAGTTTAGGCAGTACATAGTTTCAGGATCGAGACTTAGAGTCATATAGGATTGGTTTCTATACGATTCTGATTTCAAGTGTTGTACAAGAAATGTTGTTATTCCAAATTAAACAATTGCAGATTACAGGTGTTACAAAACCTATAGACATTTATTTCTAAGTTGTTTGCACAACATGCAGTGAAAGCTATTAGAGAACTTGATATTACCATCGGTTGATTCTACAGACATGATCTCTAGGCAAGTAACAATATTCTATAGGCAAGATTTCTAAAGGTTGGTATTTGAACTGGATTTTGTAATAATTATCCTATAGGCATGCTATCTAGATGGAAGTATAATAAAACAATAGAAACAACCGATTAATTATTTAGTTAAGACCCTATAGTCATTGTATCTAGATGAGAATTAACAGAGGTATGGATTATTACAATCCTATAGGAATGCTATCTAATAATCATATAGAAGTAGACATGAGAGCAGGTAAAATAATTAGTCAAACAATCATGTTTTGAATAATGTACAAGTATTAGACAAGTTAAGTGAAGTATGTGATTTCCTATAAGCATGATTTCTACTTGTGTGCAGAAGTAGAACAAGTTAAAAACGATAGCAAATAAAACACGTAGACCTTATAAGCATATTCTCTACCCTTTATGCAAGAATAAAGTACACCCATTCCCCAATTTCACTAACTCCCCAATTATTCGTTATTACAAGTTAAAGGTCCAAAAATGCAATATTACAAACTCAAAGATGACAAATTACAGGCTGACACAAATACATGCCCCATCAAAGAGTATAGGCCCGCTATAAAATAAACCAGTGAATTTTTGGCCTTCAGCAGCCTCACCAAGCAACAAACCCAAATCTCAAGCTCACAAGAACAATAAAATCTTATTGAATCCAATGCCCAGGTCCAACAACACATATGGCCCAACACCAGGCCCAACGAATAACTTACTTAGCCAAATGGATGCCAAACTTAACCATATAGGTGACAAACCACTCATGGAGTTAATTAAACAAATTTTCACAATTAACTCCTAAAGTTGTAACTAACAACCGTTCTGGACACAACACATAGACAAGATCACATAAAATAGTGACAAGTTTACAAGGCAGGTTCATGCTTGTATTCTCAGAAACAAAGCTAAAGGATCATAGGATAGTGAACTATTCCAAAGGGTTTCAAAAGTAAAATGATTCACAATTAACCTAAAGGAACTTTAGACACAAGATTTAAACATGAAAATTTAATGGAGTCAAGTAGAGCATAGCCTTCACATGAAAGTTTTAACATGAAGGCCTAGTGAAAACAACATAACAGAACAGGTTCATGATTGAGCAATCACTTAGTTGAGGATGAGAAATCTTGAACATGCTGAGTATCAATTACAATATCAGCAAGAACTTATAGAAAACAGAAGACATGTCAATTTTCAAATCAAAAGGACAAACAAGCATCAAACCTTGTACTAGTTGGCCACATATATGCGAAAATGCTGGTTATGAGATTTACTATAAAGGTCTCAACTAATACTGAAGAACAAAAGATCGAGCAAGTCAAAAAGCACACAATAGAGCTGCAAATAGCATGGGAACAGGCCATTGCTAATAGTAGAACCTTAAAAATATAAGAAGTTGGCATGAATGTCTCAACAATAATTAGAACGCATTCTGGGCATGAGTGGGTTATCATAATAGTACAGAACAAGGTAAGAAACCAGACTCAGAATAAGCAATAGTAATAAGAATTCGAACACATAAATTAGCAAGCAGGCTTAAGAAGGAAGAATCAAGGCAACAAATAGGCAAGTTGGACTAGTAGAAGGTATATAGCCTCAATAAAAGCTTCATAGCATATAATGGCATGTTGATTCATAAAAGAAATTCTCAGAGACATAGAGATGCAGAGTAGGAATTTAAACGGAAAGAAATGAAATTGCAAGAGTCATAGATGCTTACCAGTTACAGGTAAATGAACAAGTAAACAAGAGGGATAATTTCAACAACACTCTAATGTCAATAGCAAATGAACAGTAGAACCTCGGAGTTTCAGTGCATCAGAGTTCCCAAGTGTTTCGAATGAACCGCAGGCAGTGCTTACACTGAGAAAGGTTTGATAATTGAATTCTGGCGGCCTTGGATTTCAGTCGGCCAAAAGATTGAGCCTCAGAGTAGTACAAGACAAGAAAGAATAAGAGAAAAATAGTAGTTTTTAGCGATTAAGGTCTGTCCAAAGGAGGAAATTGGGGAAGGGTTTATATAGTAGTCGAAATCAAACATCTAAACAAGGAAACACAATAAATCAAAGATAAATAAGAAAGGGAGAACATGCATAATCGTTTAAGAAGAAAATTAGGAAAAATAATAAGGCAAACCCTAATTTTACCGGAATAAAAAATAGGTTGAAGATCTTGGTAAATCGGACCCATATAGTCTGGAAGTGAGTGTATATAGATGAAATATCGTCTAAATCTCGAAGGTCTGGAGATGATTGTGCTTGATTTAGGACCGTACATTTGCCAAAGATAGGCAAGTATTATGTGATACCAAAACCATATAAAAAACAGAGAGATCGAGCATATATGGAAGAAAAATCGTGAGGAGAATCCATATTAGAGCTGGAACTGGAGAGGATTGAGGAGGAGACTATTAGGGTTTGAGAGGAGAAGTAGAGAGTAGAGAGGATTTAGGGGCTTCTATCTCTGAAGAATGGGGCTAGGGTTTGGGGCGGATATAATTAAAAAGGGTGGGTTATCGTGGACTGTTGATCTTGAGAGATAAACGGTTTGGATAAGACAATGGCGCAGCAGGTCGTTTGAAGTGGGTCGCGACCGGGTAAATTAAAGAGGTTGTTTGGATTGGGTTATGGGGGTTATTAGGCAAAGGTGTGGATGTTTGGGCCGCTAATTTTGTTAGAAAATGGCCTGATTTGGGCCACATTTTGAAAAACATAAAATTAAATAAAACAAAATTATTAGTGTCTAATAATAATAAAAATTATTGTTTACGAAATAAAATGCTTAAAATTGATAATTCTGAATTATAAAAATAGAGAATGCTATTTTGGCATGACAAATATAATAAATGCAACTATTTATAGAATATAGTCTATTATTTGAAAAATTGTGTTAATAACTAAAACTACAAATTTAATTACATAAATGAAGTAAGAAAAAGTTATGAAACACATATATGGATGCAAATAATAAATTTGGATGATTAATTTCTCACAAAAAATAATTTAAGGGGATAAATAATACATATTTAAATAATTTAAATGCAAGAAACTCAATTTTAAAGCTTTAAAAATTATAAAATTACATAAAGTACTCATATGACCCTTGTAAATTGGTAATGATGCAGTAATGATATTTTGAAAGCATATATGACATTTATAAAAACACGAGGGCAAAATTGGGTATCAACAGCTGCCCCTCTTCACTCGGAAATGATGAAAGAGTTGTGGGGTAAAGAAAATGATGACCAAATTTGTCCGAAGGGGGTGAGGAATGATATGTTTTGAAAAAATGGGGGCTGAACCTTGGTTCTTGAGTTGCCTACATATCCTTGGTGTTACGGGAACCAGGCCATGTATAGTTCTAGATCCAACAACGAACAGAACTGATGGAATTGTTATAACAGTGGTCGTATGTTTCGAAAAAGGATCTTTTGAGTAGGATAGTGTCATGAGTAACGGATTGTTTCAGGTGGGGCTATGAATGAAAATTTCACATTACGGATGTACAAGGCAGATATTTGAACATTTATACAACAGAGGGTAATCAATTTCTGATTATCGATTACGTTTGAGGTGATCAAAGGATGTGCGCGTTGTGAATGGAAATTGGAGCGAGAATTGCTCATGTTTGTGGAATGGTTACCTTCCGAGTTACCTGCAAAACTTAAAACACGATGCATGCGAATATATATGGGTTATTGCGAGAAATTTAAATAGGATGCAAATTCCATTCGGACCATGAGAGTTGTCTTTGGACGATGAGGATGAGGTCCTTAGACTATGACGTCCTGGGCCATGAAGCATGAAATGGTGTCCTCGGGCCATGAGGATGGTGCCTTCGGACTATGACGCCTTTGAATAATGATATGCAATTTCGAGAGATCCTCAGGCCATGGCATGGTGTCTTTATGCTATGAGGATGACGCCTTCGGACTATGATGCCTTCGGATAATGTGGCGATGTTTCAGCCCATGAAATCCAAGTATGCAATAATATGGATCGTTTGATATATAAAACAAGTACGATTTGTCACATACAAGAACGAGACAAGAGAGCTTAGTCTTGTATGAGATGAGGGCAGTGCTTAGACCGATGCAAAGAGTGGAGATAATGCTTAGTATCATGCAAGAAAGGACAGTTCTTAGCGTTATATAATGGTGAGGGAGTGCTTAGCCTTATGCAAGGAATGAAGGCAGTGCTTAGCCTCGTGAGAGAAAGAGAGACAGTGCTTAATCTCTTGCGAGAAAGGAAGTGTTTAGCCTTATGCAATAATGGAGACGCTGCTTAGTCTCATACAAGGAAAGACAATTCTTAGCCTTATGCAATAATGGGGACAATGCTTAGTCTCATGCACAGAATGTCAATGCTTAGCCTTATGCAATAAAGGAGGGCAATGTTTAGCCTTTTGCAATAGTGGAGACAGTGCTTAGTCTCATGCAAGGAAAGGTAGTGCTTAGCCTTATGCAGTGTGGAGGCAGTGCTTAGCCTCATGCAAGGTAAAGGCGGTGTTTAGCCCTATACAAGGAGTAGAGACAATATTTAGCCTCATGCAAAGAAAGGCAGTGCTTAGCCTTATGCAATAGTGGAGGCACTTCTTAGCCTTATGCAAGATGAGGGCAATATTTTAACCCTATGCAAGGAGTAGAGACAATGTTTAGTATCATGCAAAGAAAGGTAATGCTTAGCCTTGTGCAATAATAAGGGAAGTGCTTAGCCCTATGCAAAAGGAGCAATGATTTAATACGAGAGGGCAAAATACTTCTTAGCTTGACGCATTTGCGTTTGGAGACTTTTGTTGGTGTGAAGATAGTGATCCTATTGTATGTACATATTTGTGGACGTTCTTGTTATGTACATCGTGCATGCATCTAAAGAAAACTTGTGAGTTTTGGAAATGGGGAAATGTTGGTTCGTGCTCCCAATTTCTTGCTTTGCCTTTACTCTTGTCTGTAGGTCCTATTAGAGTCACCCCGGGTAACGTCTGGCTACTATATAAAAAAATTAAATATTCGAAGAAACATGCATTTGTGATAAATTGTTGTACGAAAATGTAGTTGTTTGAAATATGTGATAATGCATGAGAGCGAATAAATGTTGTCAGATTGGTGACTGTGACACGCTTTTGAGACATTGCAACCTCCTTGACTCGGAATTTTGAGGATCCTCCTCAGAATTCTGCCCTAGTTTAAATGCATACTTCTGGCGATACGTTCCTTGGCGACACTAACATGATGAGATCGGGAAAACTCGAGATCTTGCCCAAGTTTCTGACCATAGGGTGAATGGAGATTTTATTATGATGTGACCGAACCCACAGGGCTGCCTACGTATCCCCTCTTAAACGGGAATCAGGTCAAGCATAGTTCATTTACATCAAATAGAAAGTGCAAGCATAGTCTTAAACATAGTATCTCTTGACTATGTCCGAATTGATAGGTTTTGGCCAAATCTCTCCATCCATTTCTGCAAGTATTAGTGCTTCTCATGTTAATACTCGGTGAACCATGCAAGGGCCTTGCTAGTTGGGTGAGAATTTCCCCTTTGATTCATCCTGATGTAAGAAGATTCCTTTCAGTACCAATTGCCTCGGTGTGAATTGCCTAACCTTTTTGTTGAAGGCTCTTGCCATTCTATTCTGGTAAAGTTGACCGTGACACACTGCATTCATTATTTTACCATCAGTGAGAGCTAGTTCTTCATACCGGTTCTGTACCCATTCTGCGTCACTCAGCTCGGCTTCTTGTATCATCCTTAAGAAAGGAATTTCCATTTCGTCAAGGATAACGACCTCGGTACCATAGACCAGTAAGTAGGGGGTTGCCCTAGTGGACGTGCGAACAGTGGTTCGATACCTGAGTAAAGAAAATGGTAGCTTTTTGTGCCATTGCTTGTAGTTTTTCCTTCATTTTCCTTAATATCTTCTTGATGTTTTTGTCAGCATCCTCTAAGGCTTCATTCATTTGCGGCATGTATACTGTAGAGTTCTGATGCTTGATCTTGATTGTTTCACACATAGCTTTCATCAAGTCACTGTTGATATTTGTGGCATTATCAATAATGATTGATTCAGGTACTCTAAATAAACCTGTGTCCGTTTGAAGCAGCGAGCTCTATTGGTCCGATGACATCCATGTCCCAATCAGAGAAAGGCCAAGGCAAATTCGTTGGATTGAGTTCGTTGGGCGGTACTCATATCATATCGGCATGTATATGGCATTGGTGACACTTTGAACATATTTGATGCAGTTTGTCTCCATAGTCATCCAGAAATACCATGCTCTTAATATCTTTTTGACCAAAATGAAACTATTCATGTGAGGTCCGCAAGTTCCAGCATGTATTTCTTCGAGCAATCTAGATGCCTCCTTGACATTGACACATCACAACAATCCCAAGTTAGGAGTCCTTCTATACATAATTCCTCCACTTTGAAAAAAACGGTTGGCCAATCTTTAAAGCATGCGCTTCTGGGTGTGTGTAGCGTGCTCTGGATATTCTCCCTTTTCCAAGTATTCGTTGATGTCGCGGAACCACAGATTTCCATTAATCTCTTCTTCAACATGAGCACAATAAGCTGGCTACTTATGAATTCCTATTGGGATAGGATCGATGAAATTCTTGTCTGGTTGTTGTATCATGGAAGACAAGGTGGCTAATGCATCTGCAAACTCATTTTGAATCCTTGGAATATGTTTGAAATCTATCTTTGTGAACCTCTTGATCAACTCTTGTAAACAATGCAAGTATGGCAATATTTTGGTGTTCTTGGTAGCCCGTTCTCCTAGAACCTGGTGCACCAATAAATCTGAATCTCCGATTATCAGCAACTCCTGAACGTTCATGTCAATGGACAACCTAAGTCCCATGATGCAGGCCTCATATTCCTCCATATTGTCGGTGCACGAGAACCTGAGTTTTGTGGATACCGGGTAGTATTGACCGGTTTCTAATACTAAGACAACTTTGATACCCACTTTTCACGTCCAAATTCCCAACCCAAGGGATCGTGATGGTGCCTAACACAATACTTGCTAGGCAAGCCGATGTTAGAAATTTACTAACCATTTCCTTTAAAAGTTTACTACACAATAGAAAATCATAAAAATAAAACAAATAAATCTAATGATTTTCAATAAATGACTTCATGAATATTATCAGATAAAATGAAACGAACCACAAACTATTACCAACTATATATCTACCCAGGGTCTGGTGTCACAATTCACGAACTATTAAAGAATACTACAAATAATTGGGCTGAAAGAAATGTATCTTTTTTTTGAATGAAATAAAACAATATCTAAACAATAAAAGGAAGACTCCAGGCATCTGCGGACGCCAGCAGATCTACCTCGTGTCTTCGTGCGAATAATGTCAGCTACTACTTTCACCTAACTCTGACCGGTACCTGGATCTACACAAGAAGTGCAGAGTGTAGTATCAGTACAACCGACCCCATATACTGAGTAAATTCCAAGACTAATCTCGATGAAGTAGTGACGAGGCTACGGTGGGGAATTTACAATATAACCTGTGAACAATATATAATAAAGCAAGAAAGAAATTCTAAACTAAACAAAACAATAGTCTGTAGCAATGAATAAAATAACTCAGCCACCTTTTTATGTCTAAGCTATAACCAATTCTCACATAAGTTTCCAATTTCACTTTAAATCACAGTAAAAATTAGAATACGAAAACCTTTTTAATAAAAGCGGAGTTTTCCAGAAATCCTTATTTTGAAAATCAATAAAATATAAATATTCTCCCTTATCGCTCCTTGTTGCGGCGCGCAACCCGCTCCCACCTGTCCATCTTTATTGCTCCTCCCTATATACATATCACCCTTATTTATCTTGTCGCGACATGCAACCCGATCCCACATGTCCAGCCTTATCACTCCTTGTTGCGGCATGCAACCCACTCCCACCAGACAATCACATCACTTTATTTATAAAAAGGATTTTCACAATTTGAATCAAAGCCTTTCACAGTATTTATGTCTCAACAATTGTAAATAGAACAAGTTTCACTTTAAATAACAGTAAGGGCAGAATATGAAATAATGACATTAAAATAATGAGTATTCCAGCCTTTATTTTATAAACAGTAAAACATGAATATTCTCCCTTATTGCTCCTTGTTGCGGCATGCAACCCGATCCCACCTGTCCATCCTTATTGCTCCTCCCTATATATATATCATCCTTATTTTTCCTGTTGCGGCGTGCAACCCAATCCCACATGTCCACCCTTATTACTCCTTGTTGCGGCGTACAACCCGCTCCCACCAGACATATCATATCAGTTTATTTACAAAAATTTTCACAATTCAGGCCAAGCCTTTCACAATATTTTTGAAATCAACAATTGTAAACAGAAGCTATAAAACTCATAAACTTCATCAATTATTATTTCACAACGAAACCAACCGGAAATCTTATACATATCTTAACACTGACGTCCAGCTCAACCCTTATGTAACATAACAAAACCAAGAGAACAACCCCCACTTCTAAAATACTTGAGACACTACTTAACAATAAGTTAACGAATCCAACTAGACATATAAACATCAATAATCATGAAACAACTAAGCCCGGAAGCAAATAATTGGAAACGGGGAAAGGACCATGTTCGACAATAATTTAGTGGTGCATAGATACTTCCACCTCACCTATACACCACACACATGAAAATTCACATAGCACTTAAGTGGGGATTCCTATTCCCTCAAGTCAAGGCTAAACCAAGCGCTTACCTCAAATTCGCAGGCCACTCACTGCTCAATTACCGCTTTTCCTTTCGAATTTGCCTCTAACCCGCTCGAATCTAATCACAATTAGTTTAATATCATTAATTTATGCTAAAGGAACTAACTTTACTGACAAATCATTGTTTTCCTAAGTTTTCTCAAAAAAAAGTTAAAACCCGACCCCGGGCTAGCTTGGTCCAAACTCGAGGTTCGGACCAAATTTTGTTTACCCATTCAACCTCGAACCCGAATATGCAATTAGTTTCGAAATCCGACCCCAATTTGAGATCAAAATTTGATTTTACAAAATTCGCTAATTCTACCCAAACCCTCAATTTTTAACCTCGGTGCTTCACGTTCGCGTCTAACTCCTCGCGTTCGCGAAGAAGGATTTCTCCCTCGGACATTTTTAATCTCCACGTTAGTGAGAGAAGCTTCGCGAACGCGAAGGACAATTCGTCAGTGCACCAGATATAGTTATGACACAAGAAAATTCCAAGTTCAAAACATCCCGTAGCCCATCTAAAACTCACCCGAGCCCTCGGGGCTCTAAACCAAACATGTACGCAAGTCTGAAAATATCATATGGACTTGCTCGTGCAATCAAATCATAAAAATAACATCTAAAACTATGAATTTAACCTAAAAATTCATCATTTTTCTCAAGAACACTCAAATTTACTATTTCTCAACCGGACGTCTTAATCATGTCAACTCAACTCCGATTCTTACCAAATTTCACAGATAGGACTTAAATATCATAACAAACCTTTATCAAGCTCCGGAACCAAAATAAGAGCCCGATACCAGCGGTTTCCAACATTAATTCATTTCCTTATTTCATTGAAAATCCAGCAAAATAATTTTCTTTAAAAATTGATTTCTAAAGCTAGGGACCTCAGAATTCAATTTCGGGCATACTCCCAAGTCCCATATTTTAATACAGACCTCCGGGGATTGTCAGAACACAAATCCGGGTCCGTTAACTAAAAATGTTGAAAAAAGTCAACTAAAACCAAATTTTAAATTCCAAAAATTATTATTTCTCATATTTTCATACAAAAACTTTCCGGTTTCACGCCCGGACTGTGCATGCAAATTGAGGTAAATGAAATTAATCTTTGTAAGTCTAATAAGCTTGGAATGGAGTCTTAATTTATAAGATGACCCTTTGGGTCATCACAATCTCCACCTCTAAAACAAACATTCGTCCTTGAACGGACATAGAAAATTACCTGAACTGGCAAACAAGTGGGGATATCTACTCTGCATGTCCGACTCGGACTCCCAAGTAGCTGCCTCAACAGGCTGACCTCTCCACTGCACTCGAACTGAAGGGAAATTCTTTGATCTCAACTAACGAACCTGCCGGTCTAGAATGGCTGTCGGCTCCTCCTCATAAGTCAAGTCTTTGTCCAATTGGACAGAGCTGAAATCTAACACGTGGGATGGGTCACCATGATAATTTCGGAGCATAGATACATGAAATACTGGATGAACAGAGGATAACCCTGGAGGCAACACAAGTCTATAAGCTACCTTCCCCACTCTATCAAGAATCTCGAATGGTCCGATATACCTAGGGATCAACTTGCCCTTCTTCCCAAATCTCATGACACCCTTCATGGGTGATACCCGAAGTAATACTCTCTCCTAGAGCCATAAATGACACATCCCGAACCTTACGATCGGTGTAACTCTTTTACCTAGACTGAGCTACACGAAGTCGATCCTGTATAATCTTAACCTTATCTAAGTCCTCCTGAACTAAGTCTTTACCCAATAACCGAGCCTCACCCGGCTGAAACCACCCAACTGGCGATCTACATCGTCTACCATATAATGCCTCATCGGGAGCCATCTGAATGCTCGACTGATAACTATTATTGTAGGCAAACTCCGCTAACGATAAGAATTGATCCCAAGAACCTCCAAGTCAATAAGACAAGCGTAGAGCATATCCTCTAGAATCTGAATAGTATGCTCAGATTGCCCGTCCATCTGAGGATGAAATGTTGTGCTCAACTCAACTCGGGTACCCAACTCTCGCTGAACTGCCCTCCAAAAGTGCAAGGTAAACTGCGTACCTCGATAAAGAATGATAGACACGGGCACACCATGAAGGCGAACAATATCTCGAACATATATCTCTACCAACCGCTCCAAAGTGTAAGTACTTGCCACTGGAATGAAATGTGTTGATTTAGTCAACCTATCCACAATAACCCAAACGGCGTCGAACTTCCTCTGAGTCCGTGGGAGTCCAACAACGAAGTAGATAGTGATACGCTCCCACTTCTACTCAGGAATCTCTATCTGCTGAAGTAAACCACCGGGTCTCTGATGCTCATATTTCGCTTATTGGAAATTCAAACAATGAGCCACGTAAGCAACAATATCTTTTTTTTTTCATCCTTCGCCACCAGTAGTGCTGCCGCAGGTCCTGGTACATCTTTGCAGCACCTGGTGAATAGAATACTTAGGACTGGAGCTTCTTCAAGAATCAACTCACGAAGGCCATCCACATTAGGCACACCTATACGACCCTGCATCCTCAAAACACCATCATCTCCAATTGTAACCTTCTTGGCACCATCGTGCCGAACAGCGTACCTAAGGACCATCAAGTGCAGGTCATCATCCTGTCGATATCTGATACGCTCGAATAAGGAAGACCGAGCAACTGAACAAGCTAGAACATGGCTGGGCAAAATATCCAACCTCACGAACTGATTAGCCAACGTTTGAATATCTGAAGCTAACGGTCTCTCACCAACTGGAATACATGCAGGGCTTCCCATACTTACTACTTTCCTACTCAATGCATCGGCCACCACATTGGCCTTTCCTGGATGATACAATATAGTGATGTCGTAATCTTTCATAACTCTAGCCATCTCCTCTGTCTCAAATTAAGATCCTTTTGCTTGAACAAGTACTAGAGGCTACGATGATCCGTGTAAACCTCACATGGCACACCATAAAGATAGTGCCTCCATATTTTCAACGCATGAACAACGGCTGCCAACTCTAAGTCATGGACTGGATAATTCTTCTCACGAATCTTTAACTGCCGAGATGCATATGCTATCACCCTGCCCTCTTGCATCAATACCACTCCCAACCAAACACGGGAAGCATCACAATATACCGTGAAAGATCCTGAACCTGATGGTAACACCAATACCGGCGCTGAAGTCAAAGCTGCCTTGATCTTTTGGAAGCTCGCCTCACACTCGTCCGACCATTTAAATAGAACACCGTTTTGGTTCAATATGATCTTAATAGTTGCTCATAATTAATTACAGAATCATCAAATAACTTCACGTTAACAACAATATCCTTTCAAACCTTCGCAATACTGACAACGAGATGCGGCGCATGAAGAACTCGTAATTATCTACCTGAATTAATGTGTTTCATTTAATGCGACATGGACGGGAACCTACCTTGTAGGTTAAAGCTCAATAATTAAAACACGGATTTGGAAAATTATGCACAGATAAATTTTATACAAAAATTTTCAAACATGACTCCTATTAGTACTATGGTACAAATTTTAATTTCACATGAGAGAATTTAAGCACAAGAATTTTCATCACAAGGACCTCGTCCTTATATAACTTCCACCGTGGCTCGTAGCCCAATTTAAACATACCAAATCATATTAAAACGTGAGGGTCTCGCCCTCAGTTCTGAATCACAAGTAATATGCACACCGTGCCAATCGAAACATTCCCTTTTCTTCTTTTAAATATTTTCCGTTAAACAAATTACAACACGTCATGATACACATAGCTATCTCTGTAAAATCTCCCAATACAAGTATTCACATAAGTAGATTTTAGGTTTACAGAGCTCACCCATGAGTGGAGCATATTAGGAGAACTTTCTTAGATACTCATAACCAAATCAAGTTAAGGAAATTTCCACTTTATAATAACTAGAAATTATAATTGTAATGACACTATCTGATATAGCAACCTCAGCCATACCATAGAAAGTATATCAACATGCTAGGCCTCCACCTCTAGGAGTATGACCTCCACCTTCGACATTCCGACCCCTTTCCCCTATCTGGACATCTAAGTTGCGTTGTAACTGCAATGGGGCACGTAGCCTGAGTTCTCTGATGAAATATGTCTCTCCCAAGTCTAGGTCAATTTCTACCACTAGCCGAAATAAAGTATCAATCTGCCCTATGCGTACAAAATTTTACGATTATGATTGAATCCTTTAATGAGTCTGAGAAACAAATTCTATCAATAGAATTTGGGAGAACTCATCCAAGTAGTTGATGTTGCAATGGCTGGTCGTCCTCTTCGTAGGCTTGCCACAAACACCAGCGGCCGATTTCTTCTTTTACTATGTTGATCAGCCAATGCTTGCCCTTTGACTGCCTTCTGAGTTACATAGACGATGTCGAACTCGCTCAGCAATATCTGCCATTTTGCTAACTTACCCCTAGGCATGTTAGCGGATCCATCCTTGATATGAGCTATGTAGTGTACGCACAGAAATAATGTCTCAACTTCTGGGCTATCCGTGTCAGAGCACAACAAGTGCGTTCCAATAAAGAATACCGGGCTTCGTAAGGCGTGAACTTCTTGCTCAGATAATATATCGCATGCTCCTTCCTTCCAGTTTCATCATGTTGTCCTAGAATGCAACTGAAGTCTCCATCCAATACGAACAGATAAAGCAACAGAGGTCTTCCTGGTTCTAGCGGGACCAACACGGGCAGTTTAGATAAATACTTTTTGATTTTGACGAAGGCTTTCTAGAATTCTTCAGTACAACTTGTTGCAGCATCTTTCCTCACCATTCTGAAGGTTGGCTCACATATTACCGTTGATTGTGCTATAAAACGGCTGATATAATTGAGGCGCCATAGAAAACTCATCACATCTTTCTTATTCTTTGGCGGTGGCAAGTCCTGGATGGCTTTGATTTTTGATAGGTCTAGCTCAATACTTGGCGGCTGACGATGAAATCTAACAATTTTCCAGCAGGGACTCCGAAGGCACATTTTTCAGGGTTCAATTTCAAGTTGTATTTTCAAATCCGGTCAAAAAATTTCTTCAGGTCTGCTATATGGTCCGAACTCCTTATAGATTTGATGATAACATCACCCATGTACACCTCTATTTCTTTCTGTATCATGTCGTGGAGGATAGTCTTCATGTCCCTCATGTAGGTGGCCCCAACATTCTTCAAACCAAACGACATCATTTTGTAACAATCTATCCCCCATGGTGTGATAAAGGACGTCTTTTTAGTATCATCTTCATCGGGATATGTAATAGTTATGTTGAAAAGAATGTAGAAAGATAATAATAAATATGAAAAGCAATAATGCATTAATAAAACTTTAAAATGTCAACAAGTAAGACTCGATGGCTCGAGTAATTATTTCAAAACAAAATACTGAAAATGTCTTAAATGCTTAAAACAATTTGAAAATAAGTCATGCTAATTTGCCAGGTTACCTAGGAACTCGACGAGCCCGTGATGGTGCAGCAGTCCAGTTCTTGAGAACAACTCCCTGTCCCATTTTCTGAATGGTAAAGTCCTCCTCCTCCTCCTCCTCCTCAATAATTGCACTGCAGTCCATGTCTTCTTCATCCAGAAACGGCTTCCTCATGCCATCCAAAATCTCTTCTTCCTTAGATCCGCACATTATGTCAGCCTGATGGCATGTCTGGTGCAGAGGTAGTATGGGTTGTTCCAGCGAATAATAAGGGTCGCGCCATTGTGGTGTCCAATCCTAATGTTCTTGCACTATATACTCATAGCCGAGTCCAAAGTTCGTGCCATGATACTGTGGTTGTATGGGTTTGGTGATCCCCTGAAGCTTTTTACCAAGAACCTTGCCTTGTTCATATCATGTCCACATAAATATGCTTTCCATCTTGTTGCTCCACCATCGATCCTTTTCAATTGTGTTAACCCGTTCAATGCGATGATATGTTTCTCCGCCCAACTTCGTCCTATTTTTGATAACTAGAACGGTTTGATTGGTGTAGATGGGGTTGCTTCCGTCTCCATGAATAATAACCTCCTAATGATTCCACTCGAACTTCACAATCTGGTGCAGAGTAGAAGCCACTGCCCAAGCTACATATATCAACGGTCGTCCCAACAATAGGTTGTAAGTAGCCGATATATCTAGCACTTGGAACTCAACATCAAACCAAGTCGGACCCATCTGTAGATCAAGGTTGATTTCTCCGATAGTAGCTCGCTGAGATCCATCGAATGCCTTCACATTCATCTTTTCCATTCGTATCTCGTGCAGGCCCTTACCAAATCTTTTCAGAGTGGTCAGTGGACATATGTACAGACTCGAACCTCTATCTATCAGAACCCTGGCAATAAACTTGTCCTCGAATTGCACTGTGATGTGAAACGACTTGTTGTGACTCAACCCTTTTGGTGGTAACTCATATTTGCCGAAAGTAATTTTGCAACTGTCCAGAACCTAGCCGACCATGTTATCCATCTCTCCGCTAGTTATGCCGATGGGTACATAAGCTTCACTCGACACCTTCATCAAAGAATTCTTGTGTGTGTCTGAGTTAAGCAATAGTGATAAGATGTATATCCGAGCAGGTGTCTTGTTCAGTTAGTCAACAACAGAGCATTCCCTTGCTTGTATCTTCCTCCAAATGTTGTCAATACCAGTCTCAATAATAGGCAGCTTAGGTGCAGCTTCTTTGCTTGTTCCTCCCAGATTCTCGGGTGTGTACACTCTGCCAGTTCTAGTCATACCTTGCGCGACACATGTTTCCTCTATTTTGGCTTTTCACTTTCTTCTTGCTTCTGCAACATAATCCCAGGGGACGACATCATACTTGTAAGATGGTGCGGGAACTACCATTATTGTGAAGGGTGTAGCTACCTCAACTTCAAATAGCGCATGTTCTTGTACCACAACTAGGGTGAGGGTGACCAGAGATGTTTTAGGAACGTCTCCCTCTCGAATGAGTCCGATGGACCCTTCCTGATCCCACCCCTCATTAGTTTCTATCACGTTCACTCATTCACCTCTATGATCCAGGAGAGGGTTGTTGCAGACATTCGGTGAAGCTTCCTTTGCTTGTATAACCTTAGTGTCGATCAACGTCTGAATCTTGTCTTTCAATGTACGACATTCCTCAATGGTATGACCCTTCATGCCTGAAAGATAAGCATGTGTTTTGTTGGGTTTGATCTATTGGGAAGGAGTTTCCATAAAAACAATAGGAATAGGGGTGACGTAACCAGTGGCCTTCAGTCTTTCATACATTTGGGCTACGGGCTAAGCAATTGGGGTGTATTGTTCAGGAGTCTGCGGTCGAAATTTGGATGTGGCTTTGGGTGGTTTTGGCGGGCGGGTGGAGGTGAATATTGAAATATGCAGGTTCAGTGTTGTAGGTATGGGAGGTGGTGGCAGGATATTGGTATTTTGGGGTGAGGGTTGATATGTGGGTGGAGGCATTTGGTATGTGAGGGGATACTTAGGGCCCTGGGCTACCATCATGGCACCCACTTCTTTCTTCTTTGAAATACCTCTTGATTGAAGGCTTTATTTGTGGCTTGAAGCACCTCTAAATTAGTCATCATCCCGCTCTTGATTACTTCTTCTATTCTCTCTCCCAACTTGATGATTTCTGAAAAATTGTGATTCTCGATGACCTTCTCTTTCGTAATACAGCGGATCTTGAGCTTTAACAAATAACTTGTTTATTTGTTCTTCTTCAAGTGCTGGCCTTACCTTTGTGGGTTCTAATCTCCAACGAGTAGCATAATCGCGGAAGGTTTATGTCGACTTCTTCTTGAGATTAATGTCTGGCGCGTTTAGCTAAAGTCAAACAAAAAAAAGTTAAATATCAAGCAATTCTCATGAAAAAAGGAATTTGAAGTCCAAGCATACATTGTATCTTTGGCAATATTGAATATCACTCTAGTGAGATTCATTGAGAGGGGAAACTTGTTGGGCATCATCTCTGTATCTGATTGCAGGGGAAGATGATGTCAACACAAGCCTCTTCAACTTGTTGCTTTTTTGCATGAATTCAGGATATTCAAAGTACCCTTTACGCTTGGGCCAGTCAGTGTTTTCTGCAAGTATAATGTAGGTTCCGTTGGTTAAGTTGATTGATTAATGTTTGAGGAGAGTAGGGGGAGAGGACCGAAATGTGCCACTGAAAGACTCTACCGAGACAAAGATGGGTTGTCAAGAACGTAGAGGAGGTAGGATGGACAGTTGGTCAGATCTAGTATGGATCGTACATGGACGGTAGTTGGAGTTGGCGGCTCTCCTAAATCTATCCATGAAGTCTGATGCCATACTTACCCAATTTCCCACTTCTTTCGGTTTTGACTGATATAACAAGACAAGCGTCTCCTGTAAGACTTCGCATGAATTATTTCATGCGAATTTGTTCATTCTTACCTACTCCTACAAGTTTGTCGCAGTATTTTCTTAGATCAACCTTCAGATAACTAGTTCCATCGAACATCTCGAACTTTGGAGGTTTGTAACCCTCTGGCAGTTCCATATCTGGCTGAATACACATATCTTCATAATTCAGGCCTTCAACTCATTTCCCACCTTCAACACTCTGGACTTTCCCTATGAGATTCTTGAGTTCCTTTGCCATGTTTCCTATGAGCATGTTCTTCTTAGTTAGTTCGGGTATGCATAGGGTTTGTTGCGGTATACGGGGTAAGGTTTCCACATATATCAGATTGCTTTGATGTGTTCCTGGAACTTGGGTATATGGGTGATCGTTGGTTGAGTTTTGGGGATCGGGAGTAGGTTGTGGTGCGTTTTGGGGAGTGTGATAAGTAGTGGTTTGCGGGTATTGAGTTGTATGATGATGGTGTTGTTGAGGGGTTTTCACTGGTGTTGGGTTAAGGTTATGGGGTGGTGCGAGATTATGATACTGGTGTTGTGCGGGAGGATTCAGAGCTATGGGTGGCGGATTTTGATTCTGTGCGTTTTGTTGGTGTTCGTTTCTAGGTAGTCAGGTTTTGCTGGTTGGTGTCGGGAACATTGAGAGTAAGGGAACGGTTAGCCAAATTTCGGACCTGCTCAAGATTTCCCTATAGTCCTAGGATTTTCTACTCCAATCGTAAGACCAACTCATTCTGCCCCGGAGTGCTTCTACCATCTGGAGTTTCAACATTTTCCGCCACAACAACATTATCTTTTCGGATACCACTTAAATCATCCATTTTCCATTTGCCCTTGCTTTTGCTTTTCGGGTTTCTAAGTGGATGAGGAGGTGGAGGACCTTTGGATCTAGTGTGGTATGTTGATGATGCCAATATGCACGAACCAACCTTTGGGAATGGGTATAATCAAAAAGAAAGAAAAATCAAAGCTAACCAAGTCAATAAGGTGAAGTAAAAGAGTGTTCGCAATATTTAAACAATTTTCACAAAGTCATGCAATAATTCGCGTCCTAATTTGGGGACCTCATTTTGCCTGAGGTAGGCCTAAGCGACACATAGACTTGGAGAAAATTGGTTCCGACGTTTGCTTCATTTCATTAATGCGAAAATGAGCCACAACAATCTCTTACTAAATGGACAATAATAATAAAGTTACTAATGACATTTATCCTTATTACATATAAATCTAATCTAAGATACAAAGTAGTAAAGAACATCATCTCCTAATCTACTTGGTCACTGAAGGACCTTCTCCATGCTTGGCTCTCTAGATCCCGTCAATCATGTTTCCTAGATTGCACATGTCCAGCAACAAGTAAGCTTTTGCTAGCTTCCCTCCTTCATCGTCATCCATGCCTTGACAATCCCACAGTCTTTTTCTCATCTTC
The DNA here is from genome assembly GCA_005239505.1 of Nicotiana paniculata. Classification (NCBI taxonomy): domain Eukaryota; kingdom Viridiplantae; phylum Streptophyta; class Magnoliopsida; order Solanales; family Solanaceae; genus Nicotiana; species Nicotiana paniculata. Next base: position 43,053 of record MDKI01150141.1, read on the forward strand.
CCTTCCAACTCCATCAGTCCTTGCTCTATGTGTTCTAATCTTTTTGTTGACTTAGTGGGAATTTCTTTCCATTCCCTTATCGCTTCCATGTTTACTTTGTTCTACTCCAGATGCTTATCTTCAGACTCGAACACCCTTTTGTGTAGCCTCTTGTACTTTACTTTTGCCTCAACCACTTTATCTATGATCCTATCCTTCAAATTGACTCCTGGTTTGATGTCCCCCTCTATGTCGTCTTCTAGCCATGATAGATAGAGGTACATATGACCAGCGTGATACTTGTCTGGCTCAATAGTTTCTCCTTCCATAACGATCTTTTGATTTCACATGTGTTGCGCTTCGATCTTGAATGAGATGGTATCTCCCTTGAAATCTGCCTTGTGTTGGACCATGTTGGAAACCCGAGGTATGACCTATTTTCTTCCAGCTTGTCTCATTACCCTTGTAGGAGCGTAAGGGTAGATACCTCGCCGCCCGATCAGCACCAAGTGAGTAGTCCCATTTGATCTGATGATGAACTCACTACTAGGAAACCATTCAAACATCCAATGCACCTGCTCGTCTGTCATATTTCCGAAGAAATGCACCAAACCTACAACATTTCCAGGATTTGCAAACATGTCTGGAATAAACGTCATTTTCTTTGGGTGATGGTTGGCTATGTAGTCATTCGGTGGCCTTCACAGAAGCTGTTGACGGTATTCACCCCTCTGAAAGTGTTCCAGCAACCAGACTTGTAGCAATAAATTGCAACTCTTAAAGTGTCCGGATCCATGCTTGCACGGATCTAGAGCACGGTACATCTCTGCTAAGATCACTGGGATGATAGTATAAGTTTGTCCTTCTGTCACGATCCAAATCGATAGGCCGCGATGGGTTCCCGAGTCCTACCTGTCGAACACCTCTAAGCATGCGTCTAAGATATAAACCTGAATAACATCTGCTGAATTACGAGAATAACATACATGAAGGAAACCTGCCCAAAAGGCATATATATACATATACGTGCGGAATACGTGGGGCGAGCCGGCAAGGCTGCTATAGACAACTACATATCCAAAACTGGAAGCCGGCTAGGCCACATACTAACCAACTATACATACTGTCTATAGACCTCTAATAGAAATACAACTATATAAAGAAGGGACTGAGCCACGTCATACCCATATATGTATACAAGCATATCGTACCAAAATCAAAAGCAGCTCCAGATAAAATGGAGCATGCCAACTCTCGCTGATCAAGGATCCTAAGAAGGAGGACTGTTAACTTTCCTACCTGTACCTACGGGCATGAAACGCAAGCCCCGGGAAATAGGGCGTCAGTACAAATAATGTACTGAGTATGTAAGGCATGAAAATCAATACATAAAACACATAGATGAAACATCGAATAGCGAATTCCACATGTAAATCCAAATAAATTTACAAATCCTAAAACATTTATAATGCCATGCACGTGCGTATGAATGTCGTGTCATGCATAGGTATAGGTGTAAATAACATCATCAGGCCTCTGAGGGCATCCCATCATATCATCTCGGCTACTGTGGGCAAAATCATCAACATATACTAGCTGATCAGGTGGTGGTGCGTATATAACGCCATAACCTTTTTCCCATATCCCATATCCATATAATATACATATATACATGTATATAACGCCATCTGGTCATGGGTCAATGTACATATATAAATGCATAAGATACATAATAAACACGTTAATAAGATTTTGTCGAAATGCCATAAAAATCAATTCGGCTAAACTTTATCAAATACGTACTTTTCTGAGACCCATGACTAGAAGATATAATAATAATAATAATTCACATGAGGAATCAAAAATAGACACCCCTAGTATTTCGATGAATAGAGTCATTTATGAAAGTTGCATATTTTGCTCGTTTCATTTGTATTATTTGGATCATGCCAGAAAGAAATAAGGGATAACCTTAACATACCTGGAGTAGGAAAACTCCGTATAATATTCTTGGAAAAGATTGCACCGCACTCCTTTAGAACCGTAAAATTTTACGTTGCTATGATTCTAACAATTCTCGTTGGAATTTTTTAGTTGCAAGAAGTTTTGTTAAAATCTTGTAAGAATTGCTTGAAAGAATCATGTTGAAATCTTGTAGGAATTTCTAATGTTTCTGATTGTAGGGATTTTTGTGGGAATTTTGTAAGTAGTGTGGTAAGAAATCACATTTGATTGTGATATGGTTTTGTATTCAAATCTTGAAGTTGAGGTATCTTGATATTAAAGTATTATGTTGCCACCTAACCCCAAATGACCACGAGTCATTGGTTTGGTTAGGGTCTTGCTGCCACGTGGGATGGGGGTAGAAAATTTAATCTTTATCCACTTATTAGGTAATTAGGTAATGTCCCGTTACCCGGTAATTAACCAATTATCCGCATAATTAAGAATTATCTCAAATTACTTAAAATTCTACTCATTCTTAATATACTTTATACATCATACTATCACGGTCATATGTTACCTTGTATGGTACTAGTCCATAAGTATCGGGTATTACAGCTCGGACCGTATTTCATCCCAAATCGGCAACCTTCAACGAAACTCATTTTCTTTAATTCATGTACCCTTTATCTTTCATGTCACTTACTTACCGCTTGTTATAAATAGCATAAATACGTTAACCTCAAGATAATCTCATCCCCGAGTCTATGTCAATTAACTGAAGATGAAACTTTAACGTATGAAAACGCGAGTCTAACACCTTCGATGCCATCCATTAAGGTCCTGGCCACCATGGCTAAGGGAGTATGAATCCGTCCTCCTCGCATCAGAAATATCAACAACCCCAAGAAGCAGACAGTGAACACATAAACCGGCGATGCACCCATCCTTAGCTAGTTCGTCGTGATGAAGGAAATATTATTTGATATTCCCATAACGCTCATAGAGAAACTCAAAAGGGATGTATTACTTCTTTAGACACAGCAGTTCATCATTCTTCTTAAAACCCAACATTTTCAAAAAACTGCGGGGAGTGCGATTTTCTGGCACCAGTAATCCCGGACTATCCCATGGAAACTTGGGGAAACCTCCTATTTCTTCTAGGATAAGAGTCATTTCTATATTGCCAAATCGAAAAACAGCTCTTTTCTCATCCCAAAACATAGTAGCGGCCTCGATCAGTTCCCTATTTGTCAAATGTTCATCAAAGATGGCAGGTCATCAAGTACTCTCCTCACATAATTTTTGTCACAAGGTGCAAGGTCGTTCCACCAGTCAAGTAGCAAAGGCGGGACGTTTTGGACCATAAACCTGGGGTGAACAAACAACGGTTAGTGTGAACAGCTAATTTTTTACCACACCAAAAATTTTAGTGTAAATATTTTTTTTTAGGTCTAATCT